>JAZGTK010000133.1:3146-23766 GCA_036877625.1 Ambastaia sidthimunki
TATATGCGTGTGTGTGTGTGTGTACATGTGTGTGTACATGTGTGTGTACATGTGTATTTGATATCCAATAAGAAACACAGACACGCTGTGAGACATATATACAGACAAATCGAGAGATAAAATATGTTTATTGACATTATGTAAAATCTCTAACATCTAGAGAATAACTTAGTAGGTCTTGGAAGGGCAATGGATTTGTCATCTCACAGACCGCAAACAGGAAGTGTCTCCCAGATTGATATGTCTCATCTAGATGGCGTCTCTGTGTGTTGGTGTGGGTGTATTAGTGTGTAGGAGGACTGTGGATGTCAGAGGACATGATAAACTGTGTTGTTCCTGGCACAATCGTTATCTTAGAACCACAAACTGAATTCTTGGACTTTAAAATGTGTCATACTCCTGCACAAAGATGGACATATATGGTTGAAAAATGAATCGTGTTTTAATCCTATTGCTGACAAGGCATATATCAACTAGAGTGTATGTGCACAGACTGTAAATATGAACAAAACCCTCCTGTGTGCTTTTCCTCTCCCCATATGGTGAAGTCTAGGGATGCATTATGTCAAGATATATAAACAAAATCCCCATAAATTACAATACATTACAAATTTTTCCTCTGTGGCAGTGAGCTCTGTTCTATTAATGGACAGATTCAGGGCAATTATGATGATTAAGTTTCAATGTCAAATGTAAATTGTGTGTAGTGAATTTTAGGGAGTATATAATGTATACAGTACAGTCATTTGGAAAAAGATCTTTTTTCAACAGTTAAAATTAATTTAGTTCTATAATACTTTTTCCAATGTTTCAATGCAGCTTTAAACATTTTATAACAGTCAAATTAAGCAAAACATATTAATAAAGATGTACAAAGTAAGTTAGCAGTAGTTATTTTTTATAAAGCTTCAGCTATCCTTATTATCATACCTAGCTCATGTGTGGTGCTATATGTTTTTGTAATAGACTAGATTGTATTTTTGTTATCAAAATCTGGCAACCCTTATATGGTTTGCTGATTCTACTGGCATCAGTGTACTGGATAAACTTGGACTCCTTTTTATCTTTGAAGGAACTTCAAAAAGACAAGGGACCTCTGGGTGCACTTACAGTAAATAAAAGGTTATAAACAGATATCATTTTAATAAGATGCCAAAGGTGATAGTTTACAGTGAAATGTCTGGAAGAGACAGAAAGCAGTAGGAGTATGTTGCATGTTTAATAAGGTTCTCTGAGGAAGATGTAAATGAGAAGAGTGTTTTCCACACAAGCCTTTGAAGTGCTGCCCGAATCACAGACTTGGCTCATTATGTTCATATACAACCAGTTCAGTTGCTCTTGAGGATCAAAGACAATATGATTAGAATCCTTCAAAAGTCAAAACAGGTTTACAAAGATAAAAAAAAATTAGCATATTTTATTGAACAAATTTCATTTGGGTATTAAAATCTGCATGTAACTACAATTCATTCATTACCTGGCAAAATCTGGAGACACCTATTTCTACTTAATTCTGCTAGGTTTGGAAAAGAGAGAGAGAGAAAGAGAGAGAGAGAGACAGAATAAACTCAACTGCAGATAACCCAAATGTTTATTAGGGCAAAAAAACAAAGGGTATCAATGGACAAAATAGTCCCAAAACAGGTGAATAATAAGGTTAATAAGGTTGATGTGACCTTATCGTCAAACCATGCTGAGACAGACCAGAAACCAGAAGCAAAAACAAAGCACAGGACAGAGACCTACACAGGGTAAACAAAACACAACAAACTGGCACAAGATTGGGCACACTGAGAAAAAACAGACAGAGAAATCAAGAGGCTATCAAGGCAGACAGGTGAGGTGCCTAAACAGATTGTCAGGCAAATGAGAGTGTGAGGTTCAGATACAAGGCAGAGAACAGACAGAGGAACACATGGCACACATAAACAAAAATCATGCCCTCAAACAGAAGAAACAACACAAGCAACACTGCCAGAAGAGCGCAATGTGCTAATTTTTCTTTGTCCTGCGCTCTGTGCAAAGACAAAAACAAAACACTACACAGAAGAACGAATGGCCAGACAACACATACAAGGACAAAGGGACAAGACAGGCATGTCAGGATCCTGTCACCAACAACTAAAGACAGAGGTGACAGATTCAAAATCAAATCCCAAGTAAAGATAAATCTTATAATCCTGTGGCATTTATTCTCCAAGTGCATTCTGTGTGCTTCCCTTGTTGTTGCAACAGTGTAGAAAGAGTCATTTTTGGTTACAGCTTGACAATGCTCCATTGCACCAGGTGAAGTCCATAAGATAAAGGTTTGCTTAGGTGTGGTAGAGGCCTGTACAGGCCTGAAGCCCATTGAACACCTTTGGAATAAATTCAAACACAAGCTGTGAGCCAGGAACCAACACCCAACAACACAGCCTGACCTCACAGATGCTTTTTCTATCAGCCATGACCAGCGAAAATCATTACAGCAGTACAAGAGAGGAATTAATGCCAATGGTTTTGAAATTTAATGTTCAATAAAAACATAAGGTTGTGATGTCTGGGTGTCCATGTATTTTTGGCTATGTGGTGTGTGTAATTTAAACCAAGTGTCACTGACTGATTTCATTGTGTAATTAGTCCATGTGCTGTTTGTGTTGTATTATGCGCATATGTTACCTAAAGCAGTGCTGATATCTACTTATCTGGAGAGACAGATGCAGGTGGACAGGAGAGTGACAACAGCTGTTAAACAACAGAGTGACAGACAAACACATACACACACACACACACAAAATCAAGTGTTAATGCAATCAAGACAGAAGCCTTACTAAAATAAATTATTGATACTTCACTTGTGCATATGTGTGTGTAAATCATCAAACCAGCTTTTTTTCTGTAGCAATCATCATTCCATTGTTATTTCAATTAAATCAGAGAGCTGTTCAGAATAATGATGAAGGAATCAAACAACTGTTGTACAGTATTCACTGACAATATTTGCATAATCATAATAGGATGGAAGGAAGAATGAGGATTGATTAAAAAATGAAAAAACAGATAGGATGGTTGGATGTGGGAGAGAGAGAAAGAGAGAGAGAGAGCAAGAGAGAGAGAGAGACAGAGAGACATACATACATAAATATATATACTCTGATATATACACACACACACCCATGTTTTTATGACGTAGCTTTAGCCATCTGGCCATATAGATTAGGCAGATAAAGCACCAATATTTTGAGCACTTCTTTGTTGCTAAGGAAACACTAGCACATTTACTGTTGGTCACAGTCATGGTAGTAATTAATGCCCTATATCGGTATTTTTGTATAAATTAAACAAGCCTAAGAATTTCCCTTTTTTTACCAAAGAATTGTTGAAGATTATTTGGATGTATAACATCAGTAATCCTTAATAACTCCAGTTTCAACCTACTTGATAAATGGACCCATGCACACACGTTTACACGTTTACCTACCTATATAAATATAGGTATGAGGACATACTGTAGACTGGAGGCCATACTGTATAAGGGGAAGTTGTAGACTTCAACAATAAGCATTATGTCATTAACAAATAGATGGTATCAGAAGATCAGAATAAAGTGTTACATTTTAACTAATTTATCTTTACACATATTGCAGTTATATATTTTTAAAGATTCTCACTTTTATTGAACCCATTGTAGGTCCGTCTAGAAACCAGAGGAGTTTCTATCGAATAACAATATCACTTGAGTATGCAGTAATCTAGCGCGACCTGGTGGTCACTTTAGGTATTGCCAATCAGAAGGAATAGATTACGTATTACTTTACGCATCTATTAGTATACGCATACAAAGTTACTTGTTTTCACTTCTATAAAATAATTTTTATGTATTCTAAGTATTATATCAAATCAGAAATCTGAGCCTAAAACATTTTAAATTATGGATTTGAAAGTCTCACAAATGTAAGTATGGGAATTATGTACTGACCAAAAATATTATGGAAAACGATGTTAAACACAATCTTTTGTTTTATCTCATTTTAAATAGACACTTCTCACAGGATTACAATTCCACATACTCTGCGCATTTAGTTAATAAACATTTCTATCATCTTTTTTATCCACTTCCAATGTTTGAATAAAGTTACTGTCCGCATGGGGCGCTAGAGGGCCGTCATGAATCTCTTGTTTCACAAACTCTTGAATCACGGCGTTGTCATCGGTCCAACTTCACCCCGCCCGTCCGTTTAATGCCCGTCTTACAGTCTCTACGGACGCACGTCACTTTGTGAATGTACTTTGACTTTGGTTATCGTACGTTCAGCATTGCTTTTCATCACCGGAACCGCTAAAGACACTCGCCGGACGCGGGGTGGTACGTAGCGGTCTCTAAACAACGGAGTTTATGCCCGCATATCTGTAAACCCCTATCCGGACACAGGACAATGCATAGACGTTTCTGGTCTTGTTCAATGACTTCATAGGTGTTTCAGAGATGTTACGTAATTCTGTTATGCCGTCGGCTTCGGATTCGTACTATTTAAAGTGTTAAACTTTTTTCGAGTTAAGTATTTGTCCTGGGGCGCTCGCCTGTTACCCAAAGCTTGAACACAACTCCAGTCCGCGGCTCTGAAACTGGGCCACATCGGGACACTTTTGTTATTTGAGTAACTTCTGGAGTTTATAAATGACGACTCCGCTTACAAGAAGGGGTCAGGACTGTTAGCGGAAATGCACGGGCTTTAATAAAAGAGATCTTGGGTTTCATGTGAATGCATGCGGACAGAATGGCGTCTTATGTGGACAATAGTTTTCGGCACGCGATCATGAAGAATCCTGCCGACAGGACGCAACAGGTAAGAGACAACTGCGGTCTAAATGAAAAACACAAATTCTGTGTTGTTAAACAATTATTAAAATTCAACCATTGTTTAGTTTATAATAAACATTTTAATAAACATTTTTTTCACCAAAGTTGACTTAAAACGCTTAAATGAAGCAATGCATTGATCTCATTGTGGGTGTGTTTTATTGTGTGCTGTTAAACAATAAGCCCCATTTTTTAAGAATATTCGGGTTTTCCAAGAAAAACTAGTTTGTATTGGTCGAACATCTAAATGGAGCAATGCATCAGTCTCAGTATGTGTTCGTGGTTTGGCTACGTTGTTTCGTTCAGACTTTAAGTCAGCTTGTTTAAAGGCGCCTGTTCTCCTCGTTCTTGGGGAATTGTGGTATATCATCTCTGTGTAGCCAAACACTGGTCAAGCGAGTTAATGTTTTGTTTCACAACTACGCTAGTATTGTAGTAAGCACTGCTCTTTAGTTTTTATATTGTTGCTTAATATAGTTACGCAGTCATCGGAGTTGAATGGACCTTGTTTCTGTGGTATTTCAGGCACGTATTACTCAGTATTTCCTCTGTGCTACAGTCCAGATCTAGATCCGTATTCAAACCAGTGTCAATATAGAAAATAACATCACGACACTTAACTTTATTAGAATTAGCTTAAACGTCTGAGTACAATGAACCTCCTACTTGTGACCACAGTAGACCTACATTTGAGTTGCTAATCTATGTTTGTGGGGGGACTGTGGGCTTGTGAATTTCATGACCAGGAATTTAATGAATCAAAAGAATGCGAACAATGTAGTTGGGAGTACAAGTCCTCCAGCTTTAGACTGCCATAAAGATTTAAAGCACTGCCTTAAAGGAATCATATTTTGGTTGTATAGTGTGATGTGTTCATGTACACAGCTGAGTTCCATTGTGTATGGTGTGGTCATGGATGGAGTTAAAACAGGCCAGTGTGAGGTCAGAAAAACTCAAGCAAGCCAGTACAGATGTAAAGTTGAGGAGATTGCTAAACAATGGTTGAATGTGTCAGTGTTGGCACAATGTTAAATAAGTGAATAAGCTATGTCAACACTATGCCCTCATAACAAGTCAACGCAGGTTGTTCTTTGTGTTGGCAACTGTGTTTCGCATATTCAAGATGTAATTTCTTTTCACCGAAGCTTGCATAACCCCTTTTTGTGTATTTGCCACTGCTTCTGTGCAGCCTGTTGGATAAGCAATGAAATCTCCATTTAGTATGTTTAAAATCCATCAGGGGTTGATCCATGAACTTTTGTACTTCAGCAACTTTAGAATCCAACTTAACCCCAGTTCCCAGAAGGCCGTCTGTCTCTCTAATAAGTGTTCTGTAAATCACTTTGGATAAACGTGTCAGCTCAATGTCCATTCTGTAAATAAGCCTACTGGCCGGTAGATTTTCAGACGGCTATTAATGCGAGACCTTGCGATTATCAGATTAACCTGTTCAAGGACTGGGCTGTTTTAGTGTACATCACTTGTACACAATGTAGTCTTGATCTGGCAGTAATGCTTTGCATACAGTTCAAGGGGCTGGTAATGTAGTTTTCATAAAGATGGTTGTCAGTTAGTAGCCTTGAGCTAGTAGATCCACTTATCAGCAGTAGTTGGTGGAAGGAACTTTGGCAAGTTGGGTCACCATTATATCTAAAACTATTATTGTAATCATAGAAGTATCTAGTGTATATGTCCACTAAGAGCTAGTGGTTTACAGTTTTATGTATTTTATTAGTCCATTTTGTTTCTATTTTTATCATTTGCCATGAACTAAAGATGCACATTATGTTGGGACCATATCGCATATCGACTGATAAGAGGCAGATATTGGAACACTCGCTAAGATAATTTTCAGTTTATCACTGTGGCCAGAATGTTAATATCGGTGCCTACCTAACTTAAAAAATGGTACAAATAAAATCTTGTAAACAAGACAAGGTTCTGCTGCAGAATAAAGGCTTTGAGTATTAGTGAAACTGGCACAGATTAAAGTATTGCAATCCTGTGTAGTTTAAGCCATGCAAAAATATGTTTGCGCTATCATTTTTTCAATCTTGTTTTTTCCTTCTTCCTGTACTGTCTCCGTCTCACAGACGTGCATATATATTCACACATATAACTGTGGTTAAGCTGCCAGCTGCCCACAATGGCAGCGGAAAGCCACCGTAAACCTCCCAACTGTGTCTCTGCACAACTGTGTCTCTGCACAACATTCTCATGACTGTGGTGCCCGCATACAGAAGTGTTTTTGTGCTGCTTGCTCTGTATCATTTGTAAACACTTCAGGATATTCCAACTTTAGACTCGCTAGAGACTCCATTCTCTCCTCAGTTATGTAACCAATTGTCTATGTTCCCAGGCCAGTTATGTTTTATATGGCATCGGTGTCCACAAGGGCACGCATACTGGAGCAGACCTGTTCTACAGAAGCCTTAGAGGTGCCTGGTGCTAATTCCCGCATAATGACCCTCGCCTTGGTGTGGTTGCTGCTGAGAGCAACAGGAAAGAGCGGAATGAGATGTACTGAGATAAGACAGGAGGAAAAGAACAAAGGAGAGGAAAACAACATGAAAATGAGCAACAGGACAGAAAAAAACAACTGAATGGAGGTTAAAAGTCTAGATAGCAAACTGTTTTTTACTTCTGTGTGTTAACTTTTGGAGCCGTGGTCACTGTAAACTGTCATTGTATAAGAAAGACAAGCACATGTATTCTTTAAAAATTCTTCTCTTGTCTTCCAAAAGAAAAAATGGCATACAGGTTTGGAACGACATGAGGGTAAATAAATAATGAATATTTTTTGGTGGATTTTTTTCTTTAAAATAGCATGAAAAGTTACCTGCATGCCACAATGGCAGTCTTTCTTCCATTCACCAAAAATGGTGCCACGCACACAAATATGACAGTATACCACCCACACTGATCTTGTCATTTCATCCCTCTGTTAGCCATAAAAATGCCATGTTTCATCTAAATGATGACTTAATGCAGGACATCTGTCTGGTCAGGGTTTGCTAAATCTTTTGAGCTTGATGTGTGGAGAGATGCATCAAATCTCAAAAAGAACCATTTGCTTGGATCAGTTAAGGTCCATTATGAGCTTTTGCCTCTGTAAGAAGTTTTGAGAACATGCAGTACAGTAGTATGTTTTGTAAGAACTGGGACATTTTTTGTGGTGATGTTTCCCATGCTTCAATTTTACTAAAGTGCAAGTACTTTACTGCTAAACGCGAAATTTAAAAAAAAAGCATAATTGAAAGCGTCTTTAAAACGCAAAAATAACAGTTCCGTAAAAGTGGAAAGTTGTGTTATCCTAATCTGATGGAAATAAAAACTTGTTTATAGTGTCTAATTTTAGTTTGGCATTGTGGGAAAAGAGACTTAAGAACTGATTCACATTCTTTCAAAACACAATACCGGCAGTTTCATAACAATGCTTTAGTTTCCTCCCTCCGGTTGTTTCCAAGTAGCAGCCACTGGGTCATTAGTGAGTGGGACCCCTGAAATGCCCCAATCTGATTTTAATCTCATAAGTCACACATCCTACTCCAGTATAGTGTGGTGTTTGAGTTTTAAACTGAGATCTTTAGCACAAAATACCGCAAAACCACTTTTTTTTTTAAAAACAGCTTGATCTTGATAAGCTTCAAAGTGTTTGTAATTAAACCTGATTGTCACACCTGATTAGTGTTGTTTTTTTTTTTTATAGTTATTTATACTTTAAAAGCTTTGTGTTCCATTGCACACTTAGGTATTTTTGCTGAATGAAAAGTCTACTTGTATGTTAGTTGTTACTGTAAGAAGAGCAAAATATTGTATATGTTTCTTGGCTCACATCTTTTGAATACCCAATTCTGAAGGACACCTTATTGAAACTGGGGCATTTTGTGGATTGCTGAAAAGCGCATTACTGGAAGTGCTGGAGTGGTTTTTATTTGAGTCTGAAGCCAAACTCTCCAAGCTGTGATCCATTTAACCTTTTCCCAGAACTTCAGTGACTTCATTAAGGTCAATGGTGAAACTGAATTGGAGTATTTTTGGAAAGCATGTTTCCATTTTTACCCTGATCGGCCCATTGAGCACGTGTGGGGGAGTGCGAGTCATTTAGCTGATCCTGACGTTTGTGTTTTTCTGTTCCTCCTTCTACTGGATTGATGTGCCAGTGTTTGCTAAGCGCATACACACGCAAACACTTATATGACTAATGTTGTCTTATCAGCTTTTCCTCTCCTCCTTGCATGTTCTCTTAATCCTGCTCATTAATCACCACTGATAAATTAACACTGGACTTGTCACATACACAATTACGTGTTTGAGCAGAACCATGCCCACACAATCTCTATAGCCTTTTTAAAAAAACTTTTTATAGGTTAACTAATTGAGTAATAGCAGAAATGTGAAGGTGGTTATTTTCATCTCTTTGGTTCTGTTATAAAAGGCCCTAATCATTTCACTTTAAGAGTCCTTTTTTAGACTTTCCAAGGAATGATGACGCTATCCTTTCTTCACAAATGTCATTGTTGTAGGGAGGAATGAGAAGACGGGCATATAGTGTTCTAATACCTTTTTTAGCTGTACTTTGCTTTGAACAGGAAATGCAGTACTGGGATGTTTTTAAAGATGTGTTTGTTTCTGTGAGTTTTATTGTGGGTGTGAGCATTTACTGTGAACAGTTTCCTTTAGAATAGTGGCTTGTGGATGTTATGGACAAACTGTGGTAGTTGGTAGATGTTTAAATTAAACGAAACGTTATTTCAGGGTGTTAAAGGCCTACGTGTAACTTCTGTGCCCTTGGCATTGCCAGTTGAAATTACAAAAAAGATTATTTTTAAACAGGATTTTTTGAACATGCTCTTGGTCTGCTAATGGTTGGTCAAACAAATAGCCCCACCCCTATCCTTATGCTACTGGTTGATTCAATGTTGGTGCGGTTTGCTTGTTTATAGATGTTTCTGCATGCTAAATATGCACTCAGTAATTTTCTTGTTACACTTTGCTGTGTGGGTGCAGCGTTATGTGAAAGTTGAAGTTTTCAGCTATTGGTGACATTGCATAAAAAAACATGTTTCGCTAATTGGGTAGAATTTGGCTAGTCTTGTGATCTCAATATGACGGCCCAAATGAGGCAGCCCAGCTCCATGCAAAATATTTACATTTATTCATTTGGCAGACGCTTTTATCCAAAGCGACTTACAGTGAATTCAAGGTATACATTTTTTTATCAGTACTTGTGTTCCCTGTGATCGAACCCACAACCTTTGCGCTGCAAACGCAATGCTCTACCAGTTGAGCTACAGGAACACAATAATACAGCTGATATAAAGCTAATGATTAAATTTAAGAAGAAATTTTTTATTTAGAATGAACTACAACCCCTGCAGACAGAGTCCCAGCTTGAGCACCAGTGGGGTGCTTTTCATGAGCTAAATGGAATGTGAGTAATTTGAGGGTCAGAGTTCAGAATCTGAATTTATGCAGCCCTCTCAGACAGGTGCTGGTCTTATTCAGCATGTTCAGGATGCGTATGGATTGTTTTTCTACAACAATAGTCTGTTCACCATCTGAACTATAGCCCTGACAATGTTTTACTAAACCTTAGCAGCTCTCGGCTTTCAGAGCTTGCGGTATGGCTCTTAAATCTTCCTATCTTGTTCACCCAGCTGGCTCTAATGGTTTTTCCCACCTGCTAACCCTGCCACTGAGACACCAGGTGGGGGGGAATTTACACGCTAACCGTGAATGCGTTGTGAAACTCAGAAACCACACAAACACAGATGTTGGGTAACCGTTAGCATTTAGTGCTCAGTTGTGCGTTTTCAGTTTGCATCTTCATAGGAAAATTACTCGCATTTTATTGTTTTGTCTAGAGGAAATAACACAGATTTCATAATCAGCTAGTTCAATGGATAATACTAGTTTAATTTCATACTATTTTATATAGTGGTTGAATTAATATGGCCCTGTTAAATTAATTAGACAGCAACTCCAGCTTATAATCAGGCATGTTTCTTGGGTATAAATGGGGTTAATGTTATAAATGGGTTAATGGTATAAATGTTAAGCACTGGCTTTTTTAGAGGATGTAACTGATGTTTAAATAAGTAATAAATTAGAATACTAATTAAAAGACTTCAAACTTGAAGTCTTTATAAGGAAAGATCTTTTACAGATTGTGGTTTAATGTATACACACTTGTGATTTATTGTAATTGCTCTACACATCGTTTACATAGTTTACATTTGTACAATATCTAGTGCACCACATCAAACAGTTTATTGTTCCTTTTTTCTACAGACATTGAGTATCAAAACGAGCAAAAACAGACTCCAGTAAAACACCTCTGTCCTTTAGTTTAATTCCACAACACTGCAGAAAAAAACCTGTGGATTCTGCATAATAAACAACCAGAAACATTGTCATGATCATTGTGAATAGAAGAAACATTCATTAGTCTTTACACTTCTGGGTGTATAGAGGAAAATCTACACCCTCCAACTTTTTGTGGGGAGTTCTTTCAACGGTTTCCATAAGGGTGCCACAAAACTTGGTAGCTGGTAAATAATTGTACTTTTTATAGACTTAATGTGTTTTGAATAACTTATTTGCTTATAGTAATATATATTTTACAGTAAACAATTCTGCTCAATATTTGTATTCCTGTAGCTTAACTGGAAGAGCATTGGGTTAGCAGCGCAAAGGTTGTGGGTTCGATCCCAGGGAATACAAGTACTGATAAAAATGTACACTGTAAGTTGCTTTGGATAAAAGCATCTGCCAAATGAATAAATGTAAATATAAATTGTCCTTTATCATATCATGTGATGACCTCTTTACTGTGAGATTATTAATGGTACCCAGCCCTGTGCACCTCATTTACACATGCAATTTTTAATTCTCATCTGTGTGGTTCATGACTCATTGTTATTTTTATAATTGTTGCACATACACACACAGAGTTTTACTCATATGCACTTACACACTAAACTGAGAGAAATGTGGGTGTAGAGTTTCTCAATCTGCAGTGCATGTGGGTTTGATTTCAGGGCAGCTATGTAAAGAGAAATGTTTCACGAACAGGAAAAAGGTTCTGCAGGAGCCTCTTACACAAATTCACATAGAACAACAATGTCATTTTTAAATGACTGATACCGGAATCTTCAGCTGAAATTGACCACATTCACCATATAAATGACCTAAAACCTACATAGAAATACACATAAAATAGAGTTTGGCTGCATTTGTTTTAAACAGGCAGAGTGGTTGTGGGACTTATGGTTGGGCCAAATAAAGTTAGCTTTGTTTTAAAATTCCATTTAATTTTCTTTTGTCAAATCAAATAAATTCCTAAAACATGCACAATTTAATAAATAATTTAAAATGTAATCAAGTAAAAATTAATTGTGACAAGTGAAGTTACAAGAAAATGCATTTTTATTTTTGTTAAATAAATTTTACTATATAGTAATAATATATTTCTTGTGGTAATATATCCATAATGTCTCCAAGTTATTGTTCTTGAAGTTAAATGGCAGTTTTTATTTTAATGTGGTGAATGATTCATTGGCGAATTATTATTTAAATTATTTTAATTCTGGGGATTTTATTGGAGAACTGTAAATAGAATTTGCACAGACACAGTTTCGTATATATCCGTATTAAATGTGCTTACCTTTTTCATTGAATTAAACAGGCCGTTTCAAAATGTTGGACTTCTGTGACTTCAGAATGGGCATGAAACATGCTTGTATTAGCCTAGTGAAAATTCAGGGGATATTTTTAAAAGGGACACGCCAGCATGCGTTTAAGAATATTTTCCAGATTTACTTCAATGTCCTTCAATGGACCCAACTGAACTGTGTGAATTAGTCTGATCTCAGGAGACCCAGTCCATTGCCATAACCAGAACTCTATGTATGCGTCTGACTTTCAAAGAGGAAATGCCACAGTCCCAAGAATAAACATTCCTGCCCTTCGACTCAAATCGACCAATCGCAGCCCGCAGCACGCTGCCCCTGGCTGGAGCTCATTGGCCTGTTTAAATTTCTGTTTAAGTTGACTTTGTCAGGGGCAGATGAGAGAGATGGATGAATGGATTGTGGGGGAGTGGAAGATGATGAGAGAGGCTGTTGGAATGTCAGGGAGGAGAAATATGACGCATGAGGTTACTGTGGAAGTCTGACAACACAGATATATGAGAATGTGCATATTAGGGCCTTTAAAGGACTATGGCTCTGTATTTAGCTTCATATTTGTTCTTGTGTGGTTTTGTCAGTGTGCATATAAATAAATCTATATATATTGTTATACACACACACACACACACACTTGTTTTACAACTAGTGAATATATACATATAAATACATACAATATATACATATTGTTTCACTATATATGTGTGTGTTTGTGTGTGTGTTACATAGATAAATACAGGTATTAAAGGTGTGAACAAGGTGTTAGTGCTATCATGCTATAATTACAAGTAATTAAGGCTTATGAAGATATGTATATGTTTTGTTATATGTATGACTTTTGTTAGTCACTGAAATGAATATTACAGGTGATTTAATAATATCTTTGCACGTGGTATTTTGTTTCTGGGTAAATGTGTATTTACAGGGGCTTGATTTTGGTTTGGGGGTTTGCACGGAAATGTTTTCACACTTCACACTTATCTCATTTAAGAGGTGTGAAGTGCTGTTATTTAAATATTGTACTAGTTGAGCGTGTTACTTGTTAATAACTTAACTGTATTTATAAAACTTGCTTGTGTCTAAAGGCTGTTTGGTAAAAAGTCTTTGCGACTGTAAATTAATAAACCTTATCATTAGTTCTTTAGTCTGTCTGTTCTATTGTGTAGCCAAACAGTTTTCAAACAGGAAATGATGTCGACACATTTTCCTGATTGTTAATTTGCTTGGAAAAACACCCATTAATAAGCATGTATGGGGAACATTTCAGTGCTGTCTTGTTATCCAAGTAAAGATGCTAATGTTTGGCAAGCAGTTGTACATGCTTAATATGCATTTATTGTATTGCTGTGGCACTACTAACTTTTGGCTTAAGAGGGCGTTTTAACTTGTTTGTATTCATGGCATATTGAGCTTCTCCATTACAGTTGTTGACATGAAAACTAACCGAGAAGCAAACAGTATATGCTAAGACTTGCTATAGTGCACCTAACTGTGTTACAATATGAATTGCGCTCTGACTCATTTCAGAAAATAATGACAAACAGTTTATGTGGTTGGAATTATCTGCATTTACTTGGAGCTTGTTTAAGGTATTAGGTTGCATCTTAACCTAATTGGTGTAATGCCCATAAATACCTTGATGGCATTTATGGACATCATGTAAGTGTTCTAACCATTGAAGGCGTCTCGTGCCCCAAAATTTGGCCTATTGTAGGAAGGCAGCTCGCTAGATTTTGAGATACAGCCATCAAAGCAATTTCTGAGAAATGCTGTTAAAAATTAAAATACACACAAATTTATAACTGACATTAGTAGAAAAGAAAACAGAAGCGAGTGATAAATAGAGATCTGAAAGTGAAGTAAATAGAATATCTGCAAACGTTATTGTTAATATATTCAGGGTGTGTGTAATTAAAAAGTGTTATGTATTGTGTGTTGGCTTTGTGTACATTTGTATACACACACACACACATACATATCCTGTACATATTTTTATATAGAGATGTGTATATATGTAGGTGTGATGCCTCCTACTGGTGCTTTTGTGTACATTCGGAATGGCTTTAAATGGCTTGCGTGACATTGCATGAGAAACAAACAGGTTAATTTTGGACTTATGTGTGTTTCCAATTTCTAATTTTTTAATACCTAATTCTCCTATAATTCAAAGTGATTTTCTGTGTGTGTTCTACAGGATCTGCAGATTGTGTATTCATACCTCCATGGCATGGAAGCACTGTCCAACCTGAGGGAGCACCAGCTCAGGTACAGTGTGTTTATAGCTGTGTGTGTGTTTGTTTATAACAGTAAAGTTTTGTTTTCTGATGGGATGGAATATGATAGCATGATACACAACACATAACCTGTTATTACAGATGTCACAACTATCACAAGTCATTCTCATGATTATTAACAAAACCTCAACATTATCTTGTGACAAGTTTGAATCAACCACAGCTACAAAGTTTCACAAGCATTCAGCTTAGCCAAATGTTTATTTGCAAGGCATAAATACACAAATCAACAAATCTGAGATAGTGGCCCAACAGACCCTGAAACTTCCTCAAACTAACCCCATGACATTTAATAACCTGTGTGTGTGTGTGTGTGTGTGTCTGTCTGTCTGTGGGTGTGTCTGTCTGTCTGTGTGTGTGTGTCTGTGTGTGTGTGTCTGTCTGTCTGTCTGTCTGTGTGTGTGTGTCTGTCTGTCTGTGTGTGTCTGTGTGTGTGTGTGTGTGTGTGTGTGTGTGTGTGTGTGTGTGTCTGTCTGTCTGTGTGTCTGTCTGTGTGTGTGTGTGTGTGTGTGTGCGCGCACGCAAGCATGCTTTTGTGACTATTTATTGTAATTCATGCTCTGTCTGACTTGCAGGTTAATGTGTGAGACGGTTCGATATGAACAGCATGAAGCCAATATGGTTTTATACTAGTAAGTTTTAAAACACATACAAACACAATACACTCTCACAAAGACTGTGAATGCATTCTTATCTAGGTCAGTTTGTCTGAGGTTTATATCAAAGTCACAGCACAGAGTCATCTGCTCTCTCACTCTTTATCTCTATCCCTCACTTTCTCTGTCTTTATCTTTCTGTCTCTCTCGCTCTCTCTCACTGTGTGTTTTAGATATCCACAAAGCGACATCTGTCTCGTGCTCAGTTCATTTAAATATGCAAACTCCATCTACAGATGGGGATTAAGCATCTAAAGGCTTTATGAATATTTGAATATGAACACACACTCTGTTGAAACAAAATGATCATGTTCCAAAAATGTTTCAGATTAACAAGTTGTATTGACCGTATTTATGGCAGATTCTTGCTTAATCGCAGGGCCAGGCAATAAAAAATGAAATACATGTTGGTTCAAAAGTGTAGCTAAAAGCATTTTTGTGTTGGCGTAAGAATAGTATGATAGTATCACTGACTAACATTGAAAGCCTGTAACACCAGTAACTTTTAAAACTTGTGCAACTTGCATCAGTAATGCATAAACAGAAGGTAATCCATCTAGACGAGTAGATCTCACCTCAAAATAAATACGCAGCCCAAATAAAAAACAGGTTTTATAGAAGTTTAGTTTAGAAGTCAAGTTTACTTTTAAGTGTGTTATTTTACACGTTTTCGAGGTGTTAGTTGAAATGATTATTTGTGGTAATCGACACCATGCCTCAAGAGCTGTTGATGACGCTTAACTTCTTTTGAACGCAGAGCATTTTTTCTTCATTTAAATATGGAACGTTCAAGAAAAATGTGTTCTCCATCAAGCTATGTTTCTTTCTGTAGTTGGGCCAAATAGTCCTGGAAAGTTTAAGTCATGCTAGTTCATCAAAACCTTGAACATTTCCCCTCACTCATGTCATTTTCTTTTCCTATTTCTTTAACTGTAACCTTCCATTATCTGTAGTAAATCTTCAGTGTGGGAAAATTGTTGCAAAAACGGTTAGAGAAGACCTTTCCAAAACACACCAGTGATGTGCTTCATTTTCCTTGGAAAGTGTGTCATTCAAAATTACTATTTCCTCAGCTTAGTTTACAACATACTAGTTTCAGCCTTAGGTGGAACACCCATGACCGCCTACAGTTTGTTCACAAAAATGACACATTTTTTCTCATACTGGCAAGCCACTGTCATGTTTAGTCACCAGGCTGCTACGACAAACACTTCTGAGGAAAAAACGTAGTCCTTGTCGTGCATGTCACTCTTAGTCCTTGTCGTGCAGTCCCATCCTGTGTAGATGGGCGGTTTGTGAACAGAACTTCATGCTGTTAGTCAGAAGTCTGGCTGTCTGAGGCTAACAATTTACAGGTGTCCCTTTTCCCTGGGAAGTGGTGATGTAAATGACTCATTTTGAAATGGGTTTTCCCTGCCCGGCATGGCATTTATTCTGTTAGGTCCCAAATCCACCAAGAACATTATCTTAAGTATGTCTGGAATATTCTGTGTGTGTGTTTCTGTGTGTAATGTTGTAACATTTGTCTCTGTGTGTGTTGCAGTCCTGATGACATTGGGACCTGCTGGTATATACTCCTCTCTGGTTCAGTCTTTATTAAGGAGTCCATGTTTCTGCCACGCAGCAGGTATGTGTGCGTTTGTTTCCATTGAGTTTGCCTCGTCATTTCCTCGCTGTGTTTTGTTCAGTGTTTTGTCTGATCTGTGCTGTTTTGTTTCAGTTTCGGTAAGCGTTCTGCTGGTAGTTTGCGTCGTGGTTGTGAGTGTATCGTCCTTGAGGCTTCGGAGATGATTGTGGTGAGTTACACTGTCGTGTGTGTGTGTGTGTGTTTGTGTGTGCGCACATAAATCATGCACAACAGTTAAATTGGGATACTCTTATTTATTCTGTGTCCATTCAGGTGGACTACATAGATGACAACGATGAGTATTTCCAAAGGCAAGCATCTCATCGGCAGTCCAGGAGAAGGTTCCGGAAGATAAACCAGCGCGGGGAGCGCCAGACAATAATCGATACGGTCGATCATTATCCAATCAGCAAACCCCCTCTCCCACCAGGATACCACTCGGTTCGTTCGCATGCACACAATCTCACACACAAATGAAACATTGTCAGCCATTCTGATGGCTTGTTGTAAACCCACTTAACTAACAAACTAAAAACAAATAGCTTCATCTGTAAATGTTTAGGCTTTTCAGCTGGAGCTATTTTCCCCTATTTTCTTATCTAATCTAAAAACTTGAAACTTAAAGTGAAAACTTCTTAGTCTCATCCAGTTTATTATATGAAATCACAGATGTCAGTTTATAACTGTCATATCAGACATTTTGTTCATGTTGTTTGTTCAAATAGTGCTTTGATTTAACAATTTGATTTATTTATATCAGTGTGGATCATAAGCCAGATATGGATCTTGTCTTGTATATGACTGCTGCTATATGTAGTAGTTTATCAGTGTCATTGACTCACTGAACATTGTTTCTGTACAACTGAAGTTGCTGTGTGTTGTTTTTATTAAATGATCATGTGTATTAATGTGTTTTTAATATGTCTTGCCTGCAGGAATGCTCAAAATCCCAGGTAACCTTTTCTTTTAACACTGTCCAGTAATAATCTTCAAAGCTGCTGTGTGTATTTGTTTTCAAAGAGAAAGTATTTTAACACATCCCAGCTTAAAATTCAGTGACAACTTTAAGAAAGCCATTTGTAGTTTGCACTGCCAAGAGTGTAAACACTGACTTCAAACTGATCTGTTTGTTTAAGCAGCCCTACATAGCAATGTTGGCTTAACATTAGTGTCTAAGCCTGGACTTTCTGTTTATAATATGATTAAAATGTCTGTCGTTACATTTGCGATTACACACAGCAGGTTTATTATTTATGCATGTTAGCACACTACCTTGTAAACTTCAGGCATTCATGGGCTCTGTCCAAAATGTAGCGAGCTGTCTATGTAAGCAACATTTAAAGCAGTAGATGCACTGATTTAAATAGATTGAAGCAGTAGAAGGAACCCAAAATGTGGTCCAAAAGGCAGCCAGCATTGCATGTACCCTTTATGAGGAAAAGGCAATCCCAGATTGCATCGCAAAGTACTCAGTATGCCTTTAGCATAGCAACATGCTAACACCGGACTCTATTGAAATAAATTTTGAACAGTTCTCTGCACTTTGTATGAGAAGCGCTATTTGAATGACATGCAGAGTTGCAACCAATCGTCATATTTGTCATAAGATGCTGCCTGTTTAGTCAGTGAGGCACCTCACTAGATTTTGAAACAGAGCCATAGCCTACGTTCCTAGAATCTTGAATTTAAACCATGCCTGCACTTCTCTTTTTGCTATCAGCCTCACTTTCTGCTTTGTGGTGTTTCAATTCTTTTTCTGTATTTAATTTTCTTATAATCCTCTGACTTATAATTCTTGGTTATGATTGAGAGCAGGGGGCGGGGTCTCATCAGGTCTCTCATCAGATATTTATTCCATTCTGATTGTTCAGTAAGCTGTCAATCACTGCAGGGTCAACCCTGGTGACTGGTTTAGTGGGGCAGTGGGTGTCAACCATCCCCCGCCCTCCTTGGCCTAAACAATACCAGCATCCTGTTAATCCTGTGTGTGTGTGTGTGTGTGTGTGTATGTGTGTGTGTGTGTGTGAGAGAGAGAAGGGCAGGGTCTAATGAAAATTTGGTCTGCAGAAACGTTTTCCTTTGCTGGTTGTTGCTGTGGTGACAGGCAGAGTTTAGTGGACTAAATAGGGATGCTGTCGCTTAAAGAGTGATTTAGGAAAGACAACAGGTGCTGTAGACAGAAAATAATCAGGAGTGTGTGATGTGGAAGAGGGGTGAGAAATGATTCAGTTTTGAGGGATTCAGTTAGATTCAGTTTTGAGGGATATCCAAAAGAAAGATAGACAGATAATGTTATAGAGGTCAGTTTGGAAAGTGCACACAGGATGGTTGGGCATTCAGTATTGCAGGCTATGAGACAGCTGGTTCTGTCTCATGGCTATGGAGTCAGGGGACATAGGACTAAGACTGTGAGTATCTTATACACACATTTTTGCTCCACAGACAAACATATAAAGCCTGTAGACAACATGTATAAGCTCTGTTTTGCATGCACAGGCTAAATGTATTGGGTAACTGTAAATAAACCTACACGCACATACATGCATTATCATGGCGTATGTTTGTTTGAAGAGTATTTTCCTGTTGATGGAAAGGATATATTATGTTCTAATTACAATGAGGAGAATTGAATTGAATATAAATTGTTTCGTTTAAGTAGTCGAAGCAAGTAGTCGATGTTTTCTGCACAGAGCAAATGAATAGATTAAAACTCAGTTTACAGGCTTTGTTTAATGAGGTTTTAAATTGCGTGTGTATTTCACATGTGGTGATTTGTTTGGCCACTGTATGTAGGCCAGCTGAACTAGGTTATCAGTATGGAGTCATCAACTTTACTGTAGTAAGCCTCAGGGTATGCTGTACAGTAGGGTGAAATTGATGTGTGTTTGTTTTAGCAGGTCTGATCGTTATTTTGGCTCATTAACTGATAGAATCATCAGTCATTAGCATGTGACAGTACTTAGCCACATAATCCACTTTTAATTATTATTTTTTAATGTATACATGATGGATATAAGAGTCATACTGCTAGCAAAGCTATTGAATGTGTGTTAGGGCTTGATAACTAAAATAAATGTAATCTCTTTTTTTTAAATATTATAATAATTGACAATTTTAACAATTTCAACTTGTGAATTCCTCATAATCAAGGAACTATCATGTCAAGAATTGGCTGTTTGATTAAAATGTTTTCAAATGTTTTAAAATATGATGCATTTTTATGTAAATACAGTATTGGTAGGGTTACTTAATTATATGTTACAGCAAAATGATAGCAAATGCTATATTGTGAATATTCGATCACCCAGCCCTAGTATTCATTTGTGTAGAGTTGTGTTGAGCAGAATCATTACTAGTAGTCAGATTATTAAATATTACAAATGGCATCTCTCGTGATTACATCAAGAGAGTGTGTGTGTGTGTGTGTGTGTGTGTGTGTGTGTGTGTGTGTGTGTGTGTGTGTGTGTGTGTGTGTGTGTGTGTGTGTGTGTTTGTGTGTGTGTGTGTGTGTG
>JAZGTK010000133.1:23816-142491 GCA_036877625.1 Ambastaia sidthimunki
TGTGTGTGTGTGTGTGTGTGTGTGTGTGTGTGTGTGTGTGTGTGTGTGTGTGTGTGTGTGTGTGTGTGTGTGTGTGTGTGTGTGTGTGTGTGTGTGTGTACATATCCTCCTGTCCTCTAAAGAGTAATTGTGCTGACACTCATCCAGGGGTTCATCCTTAGATCTCTGAACTAAATAATTTTAATAAAGGATTAATTGCTATATTGTGTTTATTTGCATAAATGTTTGTTTTTTCTTTGTTTGCTTTGTAACTGTGTAAATGTTTCTCCCACAGCTTCCTGCAGATTTCTCAAAGCTTCACCCCTCCGACAGTTGCCACTCTCACTTGACCTCCAGCCAATCCCGTTCCAGCATTGCAAGCGATTCAGGAAGTAGCAGCCTATCAGATATTTACCAGGTGATAAGAGACTCTGCATTCTATCCCTCTAGAAAGCAATCTTCTTACACGCTCTGCTACAGAAGCACATCCTAACAGAGATTTAATGAACATCTGGGACACACACACAAACGCTCCTAAATCCTCCCCTGTAGAGGGAAACCCCTCCACCCCTCTGTGGTCCATCTGTCACCTCTCTATAACCTATTCATGTCAGCCCTCAAACAAACACACCTTCTGATCCACAGATCAGCATCACACAAACATCTACTGCAAACACAAACGGCTCTTAATCCAGCCTGGCAGCACACACCAGTGTGGGGGAAGCTACTTTTAATTATGAGTAACTTGTAGCTTGGCAAGCTACTTATTTAAACTGCAGTCGAGCTAACCTTTTAGGAAAGTAATTTCACTGCAGGTTACTAGCAAAAAGCTTTTTAAGGAAAAAATATCTTTATAATCTATATGAGCTATCAGATAATTTAATACAGCTTTTATCTAAATTAAGCAGAGCATTTATCTGGCACAAAAACCTCTAAATTAGGCTGACATCATTAAATTGAAGGTCATTTTACAATAAATACTAATTTATTACTAATAAAACATAAAACACAGATCTATGTAATCAATTTAAAAACAGTGACAAATAGTAACGTTGTACTAAACATTTTACAGGTTCAAAGGAATCATTTATTTGATTATTAACTTGCTGTGCTGTACTTTTTGTCTCTACCTTTTAACTTTTATCCTGTTTAATTGCTGCTTTTATTTGACTCCCCAACACACACACACACACACACAAAGCAGTTTCACATATACATGATCTGCTTTGTTGTTTATTTGTGAGCTCGGGTCACCAAGGACCAAAATCCACTAAAACAAATCAAAAGTCAGCTAATTTTAAAAACTGAACTTTGTCAGCTGAAAATTTTGCACAGATGCAAGAGGTTTCAAGCTCACAGCGCTTTCTGTTACAGGCCACTGAGAGCGATTGTGGTGACATGGATCTCAGCGGGCTTCCTGAAACTGCAGTGGACTCTGATGAAGACGACGATGATGAAGACGTGGGGAGGGCAACAGACCCCCTTATGAGTCGAGATATTGTGAGAGACTGTCTGGAGAAAGATCCCATGGATCGCACAGATGATGACATCGGTAAACGTTTATTTCTGTTGGCTGCCCACGTTTCTGTTATTTTTAGTCAATTATGTCATATTATGCTGTGGTTTTGTTTTCATTTTAGTTTTCTCTTTATGTTTACAGAGCAGCTGCTAGAGTTTGTACAGCAGCTCCCGGCATTTGCCAGTCTGAGTGTTTCGGTTCGGAGGGAACTTTGCACTGTCATGGTGTTTGCGGTCGTGGAACAGGCCGGAACCATCGTGCTGAATCACGGCGAAGAGGTAAGTCCAAACCCATTTAAACATCTTAACTTCTCACTGATGTTCAGATGATGACTAACAAGAGTGTGTGTGTTTGCTGTAGCTGGACTCGTGGTCAGTTATTCTGAATGGAGCTGTAGAGGTGATCTATCCAGATGGCCGCAGTGAAAATGTGTGTATGGGCGAGAGTTTCGGTGTTTGTCCTTCTATGGAGAAACAGCTGATGACTGGAATCATGAGGACCAAGGTGGACGACTGTCAGGTAAGAGCGTGCTGGTGTTTGCCTGATATTATATATAACTTAAAGGACTGGGGGAAACCTTGATAAATTAATAGCAAAAATAAAAAAACTCACCAGTTAATATGATTTGTGTGTGTGTGTGTGTAGTTTGTGTGTATTGCACAGCAGGACTATTGCTGCATTCTGAATCAGGTTGAGCAAAACACACAGCGTGTGGAGGAGGAAGGGGAAATCGTCATGGTAAAAGAACACAGGGAACTCGACCGGATGGGTACCCGCAAGGGACACATTGTTGTCAAGGTGACAACTGCCGCCTTTTGAAACAATCTGAATGGCTTTACATGAATATAAATATTTACAAGAATTACAAATATTTTTGGGTTATTTGAGATAATATTTTGGGTTATGTCTTATTCCCATATATGGTTTACCATATATTTTTATTTATTTTTATCAGAAAAAATCTGTATATCCCTTAAATGTATTCATTTACATAAAATTTTGATGTAAAATCTATACTTTTTAGGGTACGTCTGAGAGACTAATGCAGCACTTAGTGGAGGACCATTCAGTTGTGGACCCCACATATATCGAGGACTTCCTGTTGACCTATCGTACCTTCTTGCCAAGTCCTCTGATTCTAGGACAGAGACTTCTGGATTGGTTTAATGACCCTAGTTTACGAGACAAGGTAGTGTGACTAAAACAACCTTCTCTGTTTTGACCTTCTACTGTGTTGCACTCACAGTACCTCTTTCTCTCTCACTCAGGTAACACGAGTTGTGTTGTTATGGGTTAACAATCATTTCAGTGACTTTGAAGGAGATCCTGATATGACCAGTTTCTTGGAGGACTTTCAGAACAATCTAGAAAGAGAGGTGAAAATAAAAGAATTACTTTAATTGCAATTTATTACATAAATTTCAACTATACACATCAATCAGGTTATATGCATGCTTACCCAAAAATATCTGCAGTTACAAGAGTTTTTAACGTCATCTTTGTATCGGCACAGAAAATGACCGGTCAGTTGCGGTTGCTCAACATAGCTTGTGCAGCTAAAGCCAAACCCCGAGTGATCACAATAACAAGGGCTGCTCGGGAGTTGCCCCTCCCCTTCAACCTAATTGGAGGAGCCGAACGAGGGACACGCCTCTTCATCAGCAGTGTGGAGGTGGGAAGCAAGGCAGAGGAGGCGGGGCTTAAACGTGGAGACCAGGTACTACCTTTCAAACATCAATATTGCGCAGTAGTAAAGCGCCGGATACTGAAGCAGTTTTTAATGTATATCTGGTTGTCTTTGTCTGTGTTTTAACTCACATCCTTGTCTTTATCTGTGTTCCTACCATCTGCAGATATTGGAGGTGAATGGGCAAACCTTTGAGAATGTACAGTTGTCCAAAGCAATTGAAATTCTAAAGAACAACACACAGCTGTGTATGAGTGTCAAAACTAACCTCCTGGGTGAGATTCCCATTGGGATACAAGTTATAACACTCAAACATACAGACTTACATCAATCGCAGCTTTACTCACGGTCATCCTTTGACTTCCCCTCTTCTTACTTGAATTATTCTCAGTCTTCAAAGAGTTGGTGGCCAGGGTAGCGGAGGAAAGAAAAAATGGTGTTCCTCATCTCCCAAAGATCGGCGATGGAAAGAAAAATAGTCGCTTCTCTGTACCTGAGCTCGGGGCTGGTTCTGATATTTTGGGTCAAGAGAAAGTCAGCAAGAAGGCCAAAGCACATACTGTGGGTGGCCGAAACAAACTCATGAAGATTCTAGACAAAACACGCATGAGTATCCTACCTCAGAAACCCTACAGGTATACAAGCAGACATGCTCTTTTCATACATAGTCATTTTATTGATTTAAAGTTGGCATGTAAACGTATGTATGAAACATTGAAGAGAAATCTTGTCATTGTACACAAATATGGTACTAAAGTAAAGGGATTTTCAATACATCACATCTATACTTGTGGTTTATGTGGTTATTTCTGATGTGGAAATGAACAGCAAATATAAATAAAAACCATGAACTACCAGATCATGCTGAGTCATTGTTCCTTTTTTCTGCAGTGACCTCGGGTTGGGCCAGACTCAGGATGACAGCATTGTGGGATTACGGCAGAACAAACTGGCTCCACCCACTATGCAGGTCAGCGGAAATCTCTCATCCAGTAACCCTGACCTGGCCCAAGGCCAACAACGCATTATCGATTACAGCACGCAGCCACCAGGTAAAGGCATACAGATACAGATAAAACGCAAAAAACAATCAACAAAGACATAGACACATTACATATAGCTACATAGAAACAAAATATAGTCTCAAATAGCCAAACTTTTGACTGGATAATGTGTGGTCCGTGTTGCATCTTATTCTGGACAACAGTCGTCCACTTACAAGGAAGAGATTGTTTGACCTTTTGTTTTCTTTTAGGGTAAATCTAATCAAAAATTCTGAAAACAGAGGGCAATATAAAAGTTGTTTACTTGCAAAATAACCATCGCAGGCCCTTAAATGTCTTTTAAAGGTTCAATGCTGTGAATTTAGCAATTATATCAAATCCAGCTACAGGAAAATTCTTACTTTTGTAGTTTGGTAACTTTGACGGATTAGACCTGTGCACCTTTTCCCAATAATTAAAGCCAACCAATCATATCAGAGCTTGCCATTTTGAAAAAGCTTCTGCTTTTTTGTGTGAAAAAGCTGTCAAAGTCTACGGGTGTTATCTTTAGGGACTAAGACTACAACATTAACCCAGTAACATTTGCAGCATTATGCTGCATGCTCAGAAACATACAAAATCTTTTAAAGTACTTTTAAAAAGATCTTGGATTTTACTGCTCATAAATTCATTCTGCTCCACTGCTGCATTTGTGTTCCTGCCTTCCTCAATATCTGTGATATCTTTGCGATGTTCTAACACCCCGCTACCCTCTCCTTGCTCACAGCTCCTGGATCCACTCGTGAGTATTTCGTGCACTGCTGCGGTTCTGCTTGTTTCTTTAGACACCTGTTGTCCGATTCCACCCGTCTCTCTAGATATCAGTACCTCTGATCTCTTCGTCTTCATAGAGGCCTGTCTTAGATAATTGCCTGTCTGTGTCTCTTAAATCTCTCTCTAGAAGCCTGTGGTACAGTTTTTGTTATCTCTGCTTCACTCTTCTTCTTTTCTATAGCTCTGCAGCTCTCTTCAGCCCTTTCTATTTGTAATTATTCCTTTATATGTTGTATATTGTTGATTACTCAACTTAAGTCAATGGCAGTTTTTGCACTGATGGCATCAGACCCACATTTGCATCTATGTTAAGAATACAACTAGCTGTTGCAGAAGAAAACGACTTATAGGCATTGTTTTTCTTCTCGAAGCTATTAAGAAGGGTGTAGTCTGTTGCTATGTGTTTTGGCAGTAGGCTGTGTTTTGCCGGTAGCCTGGCAAACCTGAGTCACGCAAGTTATAGTATACACGCCTTTAAGCTGTGGGACTTTTTTCTCTAAGCTGTCTCTCTTGCACTCACTGATTTTTTTGAGTGGCCTGTCTAAATAGACTCATGTGGTGCCATCTGCAAAATTTGCCATTTGACCAAGTGCTGGAGATAATTCTTTCCTAACTGTGTTCAATATCATAGTCTTTCTTTAGAAGTTGGTTTCTATAGCTGCTGTTACACTTAGCTTTGTGTTTTCTTAATAGTTTTTTACATTTCTTTACAAGACAAGCTGACTTTTCAGTAAAGGTCTGCCTATTGATTTCTTAACTGTATCGCTCCCTTTGTCTTTATGTCACCTTTGCTTTAGGTTAAAGGTCATTATGTGTAACTTGCTCTCCAAGATGTTCTACAGCTTTATATATTTGTTCAGCTGTCTCAACTTGTATCTTCAATTAACCTCTTTGACTTTGTTAGGGTTCCTCCCATCTCTGATTTGAATGTTTCAGCCGCCTCTTCGACATCTTTCTGGTGCATTTAGCTAATGTAGTTCTAGAAGTTGCATGTAATCTGTTCAGTGCAGGAATGTTTGGATCTTTGTGCTGATTAAAGTTCATACTTTTTAGATGTGGTTATTTTATTGTTTGTTGTCTAACATTTTCATTCACAGAATTGCAAGACCAGGTGCTGCGTGTCTTCAAGGCAGACCAACAAAGTCGTTACTTGTTGATCAATAGGGATACCACAGCAAGAGAGGCAGCCAACCAGGCGATACGAGAGTTTGGCTTGACTGCATCACCTGAAGCCTATTCACTTTGTGAGGTGTCAGTCACTCAAGAGGGTGTTATCAAACAGAGACGACTTCCTGATCAACTCTCGAAATTGGCAGACAGGATACAGCTTAGTGCCAGGTTTGGTCTTAATACACACCAGTCACACCTATATCAAATTTAACACAATTTGTATCTGTGAAGGTAAATGTTTATTGATGTAAGTGTTGGTTGTTTTATCTCCTATGTCAGGTACTATCTGAAGAACAACATGGAGACTGAGACATTGTGTTCAGATGTGGAAGCCCAGGAGATGCAGCGAGAATCTCAGGTGTCTTTGTTATCCTTGAGCTCCATGGAGATAGCCAATCAGCTATCAGCACGCAACTACCTTCTCTTCTCAAGCATCGAACCAACCGATTACATCATTGACCTATTTAAGCTCCGCCCGCAAGAGCCTCCCACAAACCTTCGCAACTTTGAAGGTCTTGTAAACCAGGAGACGTTCTGGGTCGCGACAGAGATCGTACGGGAAACCACCTTGGCCAAAAGAATGAAAATCATCAAGCACTTCATAAAGATTGCCCTTCATTGCCGTGACTGCAAGAACTTTAATTCCATGTTCGCCATTATCAGGTAACTGTTCTGTAAAACATTTAGGTTAATAAATGTTATAATGAGGACTGAGTAGGAGTGCCCAAACATTTGACAGGTGGTGCGTACAACAAGACAATCTGTTATTAAATGTAGTCATACAGTTTCTTGCTTTGAGTAATATGCGTTTGTTTTGTGTGTTTTGTCTTTTGTAGTGGGTTCAATCTAGCACCCGTGTCCCGGTTGCGATCCACATGGGAACGGTTGCCTGGAAAGTATGAGAAGCTTTTGGCAGAACTGCAGGACGTGTTCGACCCATCACGCAACATGGCGAAATATCGCAATCTTCTGAACAAACACAACCTGCAGCCGCCAGTCATCCCTCTGTTTCCTGTCATTAAGAAAGATCTCACCTTCCTTCATGAGGGTAATGTATAGCTCTGCATTTTAATGCAATTAGGCTATGTTCAGTAAGAATGTAATTAAAATTTAATTACTGCCAATATTTACAGATAAAAGGCTATTTATCTAAAGCAACTACTGTTGTAAAATAAACATAGTATACTACTTAAATGTAATATATATAAATATATTATCAAACATATTACGTATCAAACATAGTGTATATATGTGTTTTTTTTTTACACGCACACATAACACAAATATGTTATTTATTTGTGTGTGGATGTGTTTACGTGCACACACACATACAGTATGTATATACGTACATAAATGTGTGTGTGTATTTATACATACAGTAAATAGTAACGTTCAAATGTGTCTTTTTAGGCAACAACTCTAAGGTGGATGGTCTGGTGAATTTTGAAAAATTAAGGATGATTGCACGAGAGATCAGACATGTGTTTCGAATGGCTTCCATCACCATGGACCCTGCTTTGCTCTTTAAAACCAGGTACACTCATCTACAGAGCTTACAGTTATTCAGCACTGTTGAACTCACTCGCATCAACTCGTCACAAGATATGAAATGACACAGACACTCCTACAGTATGACTATATCATTGCTGATAGTTTCTGCTGACAGTCATTGTGTGCTTGGTGTCTTATTTGACCTCCTTTATATGGGCCTTTGCTTTGTGGGCTTCACTGTCTAAGCACTAGTGTCTTTTTGTCTCCTCGTTCTCCCCATTTTTCTGTTCTTCGTCTTCACGGCTCTGTGTTTTAGGAAGAAAAAGTGGAGGAGTCTTGGGTAAGTGGGACTGCTACTGACTGTTGTTTTCTCTTAACTTTCTCTGTTAAAGCTGAAGTGTGTAAAATCTCTGCCACTAGCATCACAGAAGACAATTGATAATAGTTTTCTAGCAAGTTTCCCAGAACACGTTCCCATCTACCATTGGTCAGGGAAACCAATAGTCTCACACCCCCAAAGCCACACTTTTGGTTGAACCAGTGTTGTTGTGTGACTATTAGTCTTAGTCAGACAAAGCCACAAAGCAATAGAATTTCCATATTAGACTTATTGTTTATTGTTGTCTCTGCTGAATCATTACACACTTCTTCTTTAAATGTTTTGTTTTGCTGTGATTTGTGCTTGACTCCAAACAAACACTTTGTTTGTTAGTCTGGTCCACTCAATCTGTAAAATCTCTTCCTTTATTCTCCCAAATACTAATTTACACTCTCTAAAAAGGCATGACCTTTTTATTACCAGTGTTTTATTTGTATCATGATTTAAAATTTTTAAAAGTATATTTTTACATTTTTTTAACCTGTAGTTTTCTAATATAGTCACTTTGCTCTTTATTGTGCATGTTAAAATTCCTTGCGGCCATGACACCCGATTTGTCCAGGTGCCTAAAATCAAGGGGAAGAACTATTTCCCCTTGCTAACTTCCTCTCTATTGGTTTGATGTATTCAATTATGAAATTTTGTTATTAATACAGTGTCTTTTTTCTAAATGTGTGTGTAGATCTCTAAGTCAGGTAAGCAGCTCCTCTCTCTCTGACATCGGAACGATGGGCGGGAAGAGGAAAGGTAGGCGGAGCTCTTTCCTCAGCGCTAAGAAACTCTACGAGGTGGAGATAATGAGCAGGCGTGTGCGGCAGTACCTGGACACACAGACTCATGAGAGTGATGAGGATGTGCTTCATGAACTCTCAGTGCAGTGTGAGCCCCCCAATTGCACGAGTGAGTCAAAAATAACTAGCAAACACCTTGAAAAGTCAATGAGAAATAAATAGATAAAGACAAGACAATTCCATCCTAACTGTATATTACACAACAAACAAACAACTACTAACAAATTATGTTGATCTCTGAGACGCCTAAACCAATATCATGTTTTGTTATACTTACATTCACATGCAAACCAAGCGTATTTTGTTTCATCTAATTTGGCTGATATTGTGTGTGTGGGTTTGTTTTCAGCACTGAAGAGCGCTGGTGAGAGAAGAAGAGCAGATGCTTCACCTGTCAGTCAAAGAAGCTCCACCCCTCAGCGTACAAATGGAAATACTAATCATAAGAAAGCAGCTGGCAAAGACTTACCGCCATTCGGTTAGAATGTTTTCTTACGCATACACAACTGATCAAAAATTCATGTGGTGTTAGAGTGTCCTCTGCTGGTGGCTTGATGTCTGACTTGTATTGAGATGGAGCTTATTGTCAGGGGTGTCTGATCCTGCTCCTGGAGAGCCAGTGTCCTGCTGAGTTTCCAGCCCTTAAGTCCAGCCCTAACAAAACACACCTTAAACCAGCTAACTAAGGTCTTACTATGCAGACTAGAAACTCTGAGGTGGGTGTGTTGAGGCAGGATGGAGTTAAACTCTGGAGGACACTGGCCGTCCAGGGCTGAGTTTGGACATCCAAACATCAGTGTCCTTGGTTACTTTATATGATTCTTTCTTTCTCAGCAGAGGGGCGGGACAAACAACGAAAGGTGCTTGAGGACAGCCAATCAAATGCCTCATCTCTTGTTTCCTCGCCACACACCTCACCTCGCAACACACCAAGGAAAGGTATGTACTGATATGGTGTACTAAATTAGTTTATTAGAATTACCTGTTAGTAGAATTACCTGTTTACAAACCCTAAAGTTACTCGCACATCTTTGCCTATATGTTGCTAAAATGTAACATGCTGATTTAGTAGTAATAAACAGTTAGGAACAAAATATTCCAACCTAACATACTTTAGGGTAAGGATTGACAATATAATGTTGTGAAAAGTCATCAAACAATAGAAATGAATCATTCTTAATGTAAATTGCTTTTGTAAAATCATTTAGTTATAAACTGGTTCCAGTTGCAGTCAACCCAAATCTTTTTTTTGTTTGTGGGTTTGTCTTGTAGCTCCACAGTTAGTGGTGAGTGAAGCATCAGATGAGTTGAGTCTCCTAAGCTCCTCCTCCTCTGATTTCATCATTACTGATGAGCACACGCATGCTCAGTCACATGCGTTAGCACACCGACTCAGATGTAGGACAGAGCCTGACCAAATAAGCCTGGGGTAAGAGTTTAACATCAACATCAAGTTTTTCTTTTTGAAAGAAATAAATGATTCTGATGCTAAATTTTGATTAGTCACCTAGCTACTGTATATGTCTCTGCACATATACACATAAAGACATATGTCTTTTAGCAGAAGGTTGGCACTTGTGTTTGCTTTACTCTGCAGTGCCTTTAGCTTGACAATATTCATATTATGGAACAGCATGTTGTATCTAATTGTTTAGTTCTGTATAACTCATTTGTTTTTTTTTCAGGTCATACTCCCTGACTCAGGATCAGTGCGACCGTGCATCATTAGATGCGGCAGACAGTGGGCGTGGCAGCTGGACGTCCTGCTCCAGTGGTTCCCATGACAACATCCAGAGTATTCCACACCGTGTCGGTTATTATGATAATCGTAGTTGGGAGACGTTGTCAGAAGGGATTGGGCGTAGTCACTTGAGTAGTCCTACCGGATACTGGGGCGAAGACTTGGAAGGCGACACAGGAACGATAAAACGTAAAGGTGGAAAAGATGAGATTCCGAATACGTCAAATATCGTGAGTCGAAGGGAGGGACATTTTAGAGAGCCACCGCCTACACCACCTGGTTATACTGCTCTTTCATTGGCTGAGGCAGACAGTCCCAGCCATGCTCACGGGCGACGCCCACCAGACTACACAGCAGCGCTGCAAAGGTCTCGATTTGTTAAAAGGTCATGTGAACCTCCCTCACAAGTACGCCCATCCAATAGATTACCAGCATACACCCATTGCCAGTCACCACGAAGACCACAACAGGATGGTAGGTGTAATTGACAAATGCACTTTCAATCTCTTACATTTCAGGTGTTTGGAAAGGAAAAACTTAAAGGGATAGTTCCCCCCCAAAATGAAATTTTGATGTTAGGTCAGGCCATCCGTGATGTAGGTAACTTTGGCATTAGAACAATAAAGAATATTTTAAGTTGAAACTGTGATCAGAGTAAACACAAAGTCAATAAACAAGAGAAGAGCATATTCAGAGCATAGTCAATAAACAAGAGAAGAGAAGAGTTGCCATCCTGAGTGTTTCTGGTGTTTATTGATGGTTGGCTTCTATTGCATTACTGCCACCTACTGAACTGGGTGTATGTACTCCAGACTCCCATGAATGCACTCCGACTGCCTTTCTGAGGCTATTTTTTCATGAATCACTAAGGACTATGGTTTCAGCTAAAAATCTTCTTTACTGTTCTGCTAAGAAAAAGTCACCTGCATCTTCGATGGCCTGAGAGTAAATTAACAGCAAATGTCCATTTTAGGGAGAACTGTTCCTTTGATTATATGCTCTTAATTTTTTTTCTTTTTCCCCTACAGAAAATGAGCAAATATCTGCTGTTTAAAAATGGACACTTCTAAATATCTGCCCCAGAGTTTCTCAACAATCTGTTGACATGACCGAAAATGTGGAAACATTGCTGTGAAATAAACTACAGCAATAAATTTTAGGTCTGTATGGATATGTGAAGGAGCAGAGAAGGTTTTGGCACTTTTAACAAAAGAAAATCTACAAAACAAAGAAGAAACAAACTCAAAGATCATCAAAAATGTTACACATGATGCAATGTGTCAGTGTTATAATACAATACCGTGCAAACAGTGTTATTGCATTTCTTTTAAAGTTTTAGTCTGCCATATTACTTTAGTTTGTGTTAAAGAGTGAAACTGTATGTGTGTGTGTGAATGTGTATGTGTCTGAGAAATAGAGCGATGGATACCACAGAGGGAGGTATAGCCCTCTTCAGACAAAGATTGTCTTTCATAGACCTGTCTTGAACATCTCTGTGTGCAAATACCAGTGTTTATTATATGGTCATTTTAAACATGTCTTTTTCATGTCTCATTTCATGTTGTTCCTTACTTTCCATATGTGGCCACAGGCTTTTGTTAGAAAAGGTTTTGTGTTTTGTATTTTTATTTAATTTTAGCAGTTTCATTTTTCTGACTATTCAAATGCAATATGGCACAGATCATGAATTGTTGCACAGAAGCAGTTCTCAGAAGCAGGAATTATATTTTCTGTAGTCAAGAAGATATAAATTATAGTTGTTACATAGATGATAAGCAGTCATGATATGGTCAGTAAATATTTACAGCAGTATATTTTACTTAGAATGTCCTGAATTTGTGATCGTTCAAATGTATCGCTTATAGCTCCTTGTGTTTCTACCCAGTCAAATCTATAAGTACCACATGTATTTCTACGTCTTTTACAAAGACAACTGGCAAATCTGTAACTACTTTTGTATTTTTTAATACAACTATTGTAAATATTGGTTATATTTTGTTAAAGATTTCAGAGACCTATTCTGTCTATTGGACACAATTCAGCTGTAAATGACTGATGGAAAATAAATACTGTAGCATTGATTTTGGATTGTTGTCTTATTAAAGTCCCATGTCTTATTACAAAATTTTTACCATTATCTTCAAGGCTTTTAGCATCTTTGATTTTTGTTTGCATTTTTGTTTGCAGATTTACACCTAATAATAGTCTCGATATTAAACTAGGCTAGGAGAAAATGTTTAAAATCTGAATTTATTTTCCCACCCAAGCTTATTGTGTTAGCACACGGCTGTTTCAACATTTATCTATATGCTATCAGATTCAGTTCTTCTGTTATACAAGATTGTTCACAGCTGTTTATAGAGCACAAAGACAAGTATTATGTCTCATGACATCTATTTTATCTGTCAGGTAGTAGGAAAGTTTCGCTGGTAGTGTATAAAAAACCCTATAGTTTTACAAACAAAGGAACAGGCAGTAAGATTACAAAGAGTGCAAAACATTTCCTTGATTTCCTTAAACATTTCCTTGATTATATCTGCCATTATTACCTTGGAATATACAATTGACTTTGTTGAACACGTGACAACATGCCCCTATAGTGATACTACATATATGTGCATAGGAACTAGACCTGGTCTCCCCTACAATATACAGAATAAAACCCATGTGACAACTTGCCTCAGGCATTAATGAGGAACACTCTTGTACTGGAAGCAGTGCAGACTTTGGTTATTATTTTGGTTAATACATACCGTTCTTTAAATATTCTTATGAAAGTATGGTGTTTAAGGGTGGTACACTGATAAAGTTATTGATAAACACTAGTAAATGTTCGCAAAGACCTATCGAACAGCATTCTCCTTCACTTCAGCTGTATTTTGATACAATTTCTGTGCAGTTTTATACAATATCACACAAATGAAATATGGACATTTTACTTTTTTATTGTTCTAGATAATATTTACTGCACAGTAAGTTTTTTTCCAGAAACATTATTGCTATGCTGGTTTAGTCACACCCTGGTAGTTTTCGCATGTAGCAAAATTGTATAAATATACTTGTAAATATACATCTTTGGAGGGCACAGGTTAACATCTGAACAAAATGTTTGTCCAATCATTACATTAGGTACGAATGCAATAATAGGATGTCCTACTTGCCTGTCAAACTATGTAAGTGTTCATGTGTTGGAGGAGGTGTGGCTTGGAAAAGCCCTGTGAAGGGAGGGTGGGATCTCTCATGCTTTTAAAGCTAGCTACCTATTGCTAGCCTCTCCTACTACACCCACCCTACCTTTATTATATCTCAGAAAATAACCCAACATGTTTTGTTAGCTCTCTGTAGGCTCTGTCATGAAGTCTTCCACCGATAGTTGGCGCTGTGGCTCCCCTACAATTTTCGCGCTTTCGCCGAAGGAGAGTGTCTTTCCTTCACAGTTGTTTTTGTATGTGAGCTGTGGATAAATAACAGCCGTCTCAGTCTTTGGATGTGTCCGATCTTCACCCACGCTTTAGACCTGTCTGTCGCTTATTATCCGGACGCAGCGGTCACACTGACACCGTTTTTGAACCTGATCGTCATCAGCGGATCTGGACCCGCACACGGGGACTCAGCGCACCTCGGTTCGGCTCAGTTCGGTGGACGGAACACAGTGGGAATTTAAACGACAGAGTCCGATAAGAGATGGAGAGACGCAGACTGGTGTGAATAGAGCCAGCGCTATGGAGATACATCCACTGTAAGGGCAGTTTGCGTGTGTATGAATATGAATGAGTGACCTGCATGTGTTCACCCTACTGTAACTATGTCAATATAGAGTAAATCAGTGGAGCCCGAAGATCACGTGACTTTTTTTCCATACACTACACAACACTCTTGTGACATTATCTTGTGACATAAATCAGTTGTAATATGACACATTTAGCAATTGCCACATGGCCACTTTACAAATAAGACCTAAAACATATTGCCTGTACGCTTAAGCAGTGTTATGTATAGTGGTACTATGGTAGGTGATGTTGCATGTGTGTTTTAGATGCACTAAGCTTTGTCATCATAAAGCTGTGGAGCTGAAGGATGATGTGTGTGAGAAACAGAGCGCGCTCACTATCAATCCACGTCACATGAGAAAAGCCTTCAAGATCATGAACGAGCTCCGCAGGTGTGTGTCTTGTGTTATATATGTAGAAAACATGCAGGTATCATCTATAACTTCAGTTATTGAGTATACAAGGTAATTTGTGTCTATTTAATAAAATCTATTCATGTTTAATTTAAAAAAATATAATTATTGTTTTCCTACTCTTGTCATTGAAATGTAATGACCGGCTGATGGTATAGATCTATTTTCCTAGTTTTTGTTCCATCTTTCTATCCCTTGAAACTGTTGATTTATTTGTATGCATTTGTAGTATGTCTTTAAGCCTCAGTCGGTGTGTGTGAAGCATGTTCTTTCTCTTTGCAGTCAGAGTGTGTTGTGTGATGTCACCATCATTGCAGAGGATGTGGAAATAGCTGCTCATCGAGTCGTCTTAGCTGCTGGGTGTCCTTACTTCCATGCTATGTTTACAGGTAAGAACACACTCACATTGTGGGTGTGTGGAACAGTTTGGAAATTAAGTGTTAAGTATTTTATTACATAACCTTTGCTGATCTTTGCTTCACATACTTGCATTAAATCATACTTCTTTTGTGTGTGTAAAATGCTTTGGAAAATGTATTTTATTAAAAAAATAAACTTTTATCTTTGAAACTTAAAACATGTAAAAACAGTTTAAAGCAATCAGCTTTAATGTAAATGTATTTATGAAATATTTGCCTGCCTACAAATAAATAGAGACGTTCAACATACAAAGCACTATGACTGACTCAACAACCACATATTTAACTTCACAATGCAGTTTTCAGCACATGAAATAGAATTTACAGAATGGAATTTAAGGCCACAAACACAACATCTGCACAAATACCAGTAAACAGAAATCTGCATGGTTTATTCATGCTGCAGTGCATGCTGGAACTGTAGTCCTGCTTCAGATACCCAGGGCATCATTATTACCTTTTCATACTTGCACTTAATTGTTCTACTTACAACTTAATTGTGCAGTTATTGTTAAAGGTAATTGTACAGCTGTGTATTATGGTGTGTATAAGGAGGGAATGCTAACTCATACAGGCTAAGGAAATGTGCACGCTTCATAAAATTCACTATGAATGCTCTTATGCAGGGTACCGCTCTCAAAAGCAGGTAATTGGTTGATTTCTGTTTGTAGGAGAGATGACAGAGAGCCGTCAGAAGAAAGTTCGAATTAAAGAGATAGACGGCTGGACTCTGGGAATGCTGATCGACTATGTTTACACTGCTGAAATCCAGGTCACAGAAGAGAATGTGCAGGTGTGTGACTCTAGCATCACGATACTTATGTGTGCAGGTGACAGGGAGAAAATATGTATGCAAATTATGACCTAAAACAGGACCAGAATTCCCATGGTCATGGAACCTGGAAATTTTAAAAATTCCTATGGAAGTCATGACAATTTTTATAGGAAATATTTGTTAAGCTTAGGTCTAATGTATTAGCTACATATTGCTCTTTGTGAATGCATTTTCTATCAAATGTTTTTTATTCTTACCCAAAATTTAAACATGTCTGGAATAGTTAAGGAAAGATAAAAAAAGGTTTATTAGTCCTACACACTTTACTGGGTTAGCCTTCTTTTTAAGTTGTATTACATTGAGAAGACAGGAATCAGGAAATGCGTGTGTTGTGTGGGTGGGTGTCAGTAGCTTATGTGTCTGTGCAGTTGACTAGACAGAGGGTGTTAAAATGACTCTGTATTGTAAAGTAATCCACTCAAATCCAAACTTGGCAGTAAATTACAAAATTTGAAGTGCTCTTAAGGCGTGTATATATATGTGTGTGTTTAGGTGCTCCTGCCCGCCGCCGGCCTGCTCCAGCTGCAGGAGGTGAAAAAGGCCTGCTGTGAGTTTCTCATAACTCAACTTCATCCGACAAACTGCCTGGGCATCCGCGCGTTCGCTGATTTGCACGCCTGCACGGAGCTTCTCAATCTTGCCAACACATATGCAGGTGTGTGTTCATGCATGAAAATTAGAATTCCATGCACACAGTAGATCTGATTTTTGAATCTTACTGGATCAGCACAGTGCCAGGAACTCTGTTTGACATTCTGTATCCCTCTCGCTCTGTCTCTCCCACTCACAGAGCAACACTTTTCTGAGGTCGTGCAGAGCGAGGAGTTTCTCAATCTGGGCATGGAGCAAGTGTGCAGCCTCATAGCAAGTGACAAACTCACCATTCCGTCAGAGGAAAAGGTAACAGTAGGCTGAGAGACCCATGAATTGCGTTGTCCTTTGGACCTCTGTTAGCGATCAGTAACTATAACAGCACACAGGTGATTTTATCATGCAGACTGGCAGCTCTGTTGCCATGGTAATGCGCCGCCGGTACTATAACACTATGGGAATAACTGTAGCTGCTGGTGAGTTTGTTTGTTGTCATGGAAACAGGAGTTGGAAGAGGCAAGGCGTGGGCACCATGCTGTTATTTTGCCATGGCAACACCAGCATCTAAAGATTTCATATTTTGCATGCATCGCAAATATGTCTCCCGTGGCCATTTAAGACCAGATTTCTTAAAACGTGTGGTGTCTGATTTTGTGTCTGTATTATATACCCTAATTGCGTGACTACACTTGTTATGACTATCACATATTACATGTTTCTACAGGTGTTTGAAGCAGTCATTGCATGGGTCACACATGATAAAGACGTGCGTCAGGAACACATGGCTCATCTGATGGAACATGTGCGCTTACCCCTTCTTTCCAGAGAATACCTGGTACAGGTGTGTACCCTTACACACAAGGTTTAGTGCATGTGTGCTTTGATGTCCTCTAAGGGAATTTAATGAATGTGCATACACTTATATTACATGTATGTAGAGGGTGGAGGACGAAACTCTGGTAAAGAACAGCAGTGCCTGTAAAGACTACCTGATTGAAGCCATGAAGTACCACCTTCTGCCTGCCGACCAGCGCTCCATGATGAAGACAATCCGTACCAGAGTGAGAACACCCATGAGCTACCCAAAGGTACGTCTGGACAATTTTGGTTAAAGTAAATTTGTGGTTTGGAGTTTTTGCCATTTTCAGTGACATAAGCAGTTAAAGGCTGGGTAGGCATTTTTTCCAGAAACACACGTTGTGCTGGTGGAAATCTCTTCATATCCTGATAGTAATCACTACGTTGTCTAAATATATAAATGTATATCTTCTGTGGAAGGCACAGAACCATGAAATTTCCATCCAATCATTGAATTCAGTCCAATGTAATGAAAGAATGTTCTACTTGCTTGTCAAACTATTTGTTCATGTGTTGGAGTTGTGGCTATGGAGAGCACTCTGAAGAGAGAGGGGATCTTATGCTTTTAAAACTACGTTGCTATTTCTAGCCTCTCTGAAACTTTTAAACAGTCAAACAGATTTCAAGCTACATGGCATTCAGACTTAAGGTTAACATTTAGATTATTGTATTTGGCTGATGCCTTTAGTTTATCCAGAATCGACTGTTGAAGTTTTCAGAATGTTCATATAATTGTGTGAATGCAGGCAGTGATTGGAGCAAAAAAGGAAGCATTATATGCAGATGACATGAGCCTGTGTAGTCATGGCTGAAGGGCAATGCAGTGTGCCTGCAACCCATTATAGCTGTGATTATAATCACAATATATCACCATATTGGTACCCTAACCCTAACCATATTGCTCTTACAAAACATGTTTGTTAAGCCCAGATGTTTGTTAAAATGTAGCTTCTTGGACAAAATAATTAATTGGCATTGATCTGTTTTTAGCTATGATTACAATATACATTTGTTGTTGCATAGTTTCAACAACTGTTTTTTATTGGCGACGGTCAAACCAACTCCATCATGACATTTAGAGGGGTTTAGATCAGGACTGGTATTGGCTAATTCATTTGTGATGATAAACTTAGTCTTTTGTTGTTTTCTTTGTCTGATGCCAGCCAATAATTTGCCACTACACAGTAACATCTTAACCATGTTGGAAAACCTTATTTGGGGGCAGTTGTGGTCTACTGGTTAAGGAGTCGGGCTTGTAATCAGTAGGTTGCTGGTTCGGTTCCAGCGCTTGCAGGTAGCAACTGAAGTGCCCTTGAGCAAGGCACCTAACCCCCGATTGCTCCCCGGGCGCTGCAGGGATAGCTGCCCACTGCTCCAGGTGTGTGTGTGTTCACTTCTCATGAAGGATGGGTTAAATGCAGAGGTCACATTTCGGTTATTAGGAACCATAACTGACAAAAAACATGTCACTTATTCGCTGTCATGGTAAAGGAATAAGAAGCTAGACATTGCATCAGTTGAGGTTTAAAGAATTGTTGCCAGTTGCTGCATATTAATCACGGCAACAGTTTTCCAATTCTAGGCTCCTAATTTATTTGCTTATTTATTCCAAATGGTGACTTTCAAGCTAGGCAGTAAAGTGTAACAGAACATTGCTATGTGACCAAAATAATGATTCACTATGGGTGTCGCACTGTGATACAAATAGTAGAGAGCATAACTGCTTATTGTGAATAAACCAAAGCTATTGACCAATCGGCATTAATTTGGAACTATTCATTTTTTAATTTACCCTGCTGCTACTGTTCTAAAAGGTTTTGATTAAAATGTGTGTATGTGTGTAAAAGGTGATGGTCGTGGTGGGGGGGCAGGCCCCTAAAGCCATCCGCAGTGTGGAGTGCTTTGATTTTGAAGAAGAGAGATGGTTCCAGGTGGCGGAATTACCCTCCAGACGATGTCGAGCAGGTAAGCAGACACATATAATTGAAAATGCAAATTACTGGCATTCTGTGCAGACACCAGAAAGACTCAGGAGTCAAACTGACTTCAGGCTACAGAGCATTCACACTTACCTCTCCATTTTAAAATTGGATTGTACATTTAGGCATTTGGCTCATGCTCTGCCAGTTGAACTACAAGAAACTGCATCACTGTAATCCTACCCTGTGATGCCTGGTGATTATAATGAATTGTGTATTTAGCTACATGTGCATAAAACCAAGATCACTAAAGTACTGGCACACTATGTGGGTGGGCTTTTCACTGACCTCTCCAGCAGTATATATTTCTTAAAGTAAGTTTATTTTTTAACATTTCTTTATAGGCACAAACTTAGTATGTGGTCATATTGTCAGAGTGGGAACCTGACATTAATTGACATTTATAAAAAAAAAATTTAATCCAACACATTTGTTTTTTAATATTTCCTATTTAATACTAAATTATTGTATTAAGCCTGAATGTTTCCTGGTGTGGTTTTATTGTCATTGCCAAAAAGCTATTCATAGTTTTCAGTCACATGACTGGACCGGAGACCTGAAGGGCAAAAAATATTGTTTCAATGGCTATATTTAGATCACCTCTCTAAAGATGAAAATCACAGATATGTGCTGCACATTTTTAGCTCTTGCATTCTGCAGTATTTTGATCATTAAAAACAATGAAACCAGAGCTCCACTTTGACAGCGTTTCTACAATCTTGTGTAGAATTCCTCCTCTTACACTGCTACCTGGATGGAAGTGTACAAACGTACAGCCTTTTTTTTCTGTCTTCAGATAGATCAATAATGCTGCCATTAGGAACATGAAGGACAAGAAATTTGTCATGTGATGTCTTCAGTCATTGCCTTCACCTTAGCATCATCTTTTTTAAATAACAGTTTATGAAATGGTCCTGATTTAATGATGTCCCTCAGCCTTTGATTTTCCTTCCTGAGGTCATCGCATTCTTTTTGTAATGTTGCCACTTTTTCCCTGCATGGTTTGTTGTCACACTCTTGTTCGTCCTCAGGAGGTGATGCAGTTTCAGCATCTGCTACTGATGATAACTGTAGGAGGACCTTCACTGCATCTTGCTTTTTTTTCTCCTCCAGTCTCTTGTTCTTTATTCTGCTGTGCTTAGAACTTTCAGTGTCATTCTTCCTTTTCCTCTTATTGGTGCCTGATGTGTGCGAGAAGACGGATGGAACCCAGTCAGGGGACAAAGGGTCATCAGATTTGGCCCCTATAATGACACAAATCCAAAATATGCCATTAAGTTAGACAATGTTACTTTCTACATGCTGAATATATTCTCCCTTCCAACAAGTGCTGTTAAATCTTCAGATTGAAAATTAACCTTTCGCGCAACTAGGCAACTTACTATTTATCTAGCAAGCTAGCGTAACTCGTCGAGGTTACTAAAGTCGGTTGCATCGCTCCTCGAAAAAGAACCGTGTCTGAACGAATATTTAAAGCCACAATGAGTAAAAATACAGCGATTAAGAAGTGGTTTATTTGCGGTTACCTTTAATAAAGTGTTCGCTGCAGAGACGCGTGTACTTCGATGGTTGCCATTCTGTCCCCTTTCCAGGCACGGAGGCTCGACTAATAGCGCAAATCCACAATCTTCTCTTTTCTGGGTTTTCTCTCTCGGATGGGATTCTGTAGAAGCACAACCCAGGCTTGCCTCCTCGTCGGTTAGTGCACCCGACTGAACAACAACTATCCGGCATTTTGGCCAAAAAACTCGCACAGAAAGAAATAACTGGCGGGCAGCGGAAGAAAATCGTGTTTTGCCCTCCAAGTGGGCGGTCCTGTAAGAATGTTACGTCACGCGAAAGCTGAGTTTCTGGTTTAAAAAATAGTAAAGTAGATATCGGTGTGAAGTTTCTTGGTTATTTGTATGATGGTCTTAAACCAGTTTTAATTGTATTATTTTTACCTACTTATATATTTGTTCAACAAATATACATATATACAACAACATGCAATAAACCTAGCAACACAGTATTAGAAATCACATTTTATAACATATTCACATTACACGACTGCATTGTCGATATCTGCTTTTCTGTAATATCACAATTTTTTTTACATAATGATTTTGTGAAAATGTTCGTGCGTTTGTTTGTGTGTAGGTGTGGTGTACATGGGCGGTATTGTGTATGCTGTTGGGGGTTTTAACGGGTCGTTGCGGGTGAGAACGGTGGACGCGTACGACCCGGTGAAAGACGAGTGGTACTGTGTCAGCAGCATGCAGGACCGGAGATCAACACTAGGGGCCGCTGTACTCAACGGTCTGCTGTACGCTGTAGGGGGATTCGATGGCAGTACGGGTAATACACGCAAAATGTGCTTAAATTACATATGCTTTACAGGGAAACAATTTTTATTTTTTTTACTATGGTTAAGGTGATGATGATGTTGATGATTGTTTGCAGGTTTAGCGACTGTAGAGGCATATAATGCTAAAGCCAATGAATGGTTCCATGTCAGTCCCATGAACACACGACGTAGCAGTGTGGGAGTCGGAGTTGTTGGAGGTTAGTGATTACCAGGCAGCCAATCACAGTCTGTATATTTCCAGCCACAGCCAATAAGAGTCCAGCGCTCTTTACAAAACAAACACTCACTTGAACCACTTTTTAACCAACTGTTTCATAGGACTGCTGTATGCAGTTGGAGGGTATGACGGAGCGACACGCCAATGTTTAAGTACGGTTGAGGCCTATAACCCCAATACTAATGAATGGTCCTATACATCAGAGATGGGAACCCGCCGTAGTGGTGCAGGTAACGCACATAGCCCGACTTATATAGTAATGGCAACATACAGTACATAGATATATCTGTTTAAACCATGTGTGTGCATTCTCACAGGTGTAGGGGTGTTGAAAGGTCTTTTGTATGCCGTTGGTGGCCATGATGGCCCATTGGTTAGAAAGAGCTGTGAGGTTTATGACCCAGCTACTAACACATGGAAACAGGTAGCTGATATGAACATGTGCCGCAGAAACGCAGGTGAGTTTATTACATTCCCACACATAACATTACATTCGCTGATAACATTTTTCACCAGCTGTCATTAAAACAAAGTTTAGCTGTGATGTTTTTGAATCGACTGTGTATTTTGTGATGGCAGTGTTTTTGGTTGTAATAATGTGTTATTAAGTAATTTGACAGTAATTACTTAATGTATTGGTGACACCACCAATAAACAGTGCTTATTGAGTATTAATGGTTGTGTGTGTTTCAGGTGTGTGTGCCGTGAGTAACCTGCTGTATGTGATTGGTGGTGATGACGGGTCCTGCAACTTGGCTTCAGTGGAGTTTTACAATCCAAACACTGATAAATGGACCCTGCTGCCCACCTGCATGAGCACAGGACGCAGCTACGCAGGTCTATGAAAAATGCTATGCAGTAAATGACATGCCACCATATTAATTTTTAGTATTTATACTGTGCATGGTATGCAACTTTTCATTATCCATTAAATAGTCCTGACTAACAACATTCCAAAATGTGCAGTATACAGAAATCCTGATAATCCTGTACCTTTCATTTCTAATGTTGTAAATGAAAATGAAGCAATGTTTACAATGCTTTTTTTATATGATTGTAAATTATCATATATTTTTGATTTATTTTTATAGTCAGTTTAATTGATTGGGCAACAAATAATAAAAAAAACTGCTATTTTTAGCAACATTTTTGTATGGGTTAGGCAAACATGGGTTCAGTTCTCAAGCAATGCACACAATCATCAAATGTACTGAATGTTTACTGTAAAATAATATTCCTATTATTTTTTATAAAAATGACAGTATCTGACAGTATCATTTACTGTTGTCTTTTTTAAATGTTTTGCTTAGTGCTTATGTATAAGTGACTGCTTTTTGAATGACATTACTGAAACATGTTGTGTATGTGTGTGGTAGGTGTGACTGTCATTGATAAACCTCTCTGAGCAGCTGAGGAGTTGTTGAACACTTGACCTGAAGCTGACGTACAGCAGAGGATTCGCTCAAACCGAAGCTCTTACAGTGGCTGAGAACTTCATCCTGGAACTGCTTCACCATGAAGAAGAATGAAGACTAAAGCCTGAAGAATACTCTCTCTCCCTCTCTCTCTCTCTCTCTCTTTAGCTCTCTCACACAGACACAGATACATACATTCACACACAAATTCAGACACACATTCAGATACATAAATACAAGCATTCACACAAAACTGTATCTTCTATTTTGTCTCTAGCATACAGTGTACACAACACACTCTTTATCTCTGTATTCTTTCTGTTAACCTTGTTTGAGAGTAGTCACAGATGATGATTATTGCACTTTGAGAAGCACTAATGAAGAAGGATCAAAGCATAACGTTGTTAACCTCTTAGAAATGACTGACACAGATTTTTGGCCAGAGCGTAAAATGCGTTTTCTGAGTTTGATGAGTGATGGCCGGCGATTTTTGCTGCTTGATCATTTGATCTGAAGGAACTTTTTGATGATCTTTGCTCATTCAAATAAAGTTTGAGTAAAAATGTGTCTAGTTTAGGATCAGCACTTGTTGCCTCTTGGAAGTTTATAAGGTCACTGGACTTCAACCCATTTTTATTATGAAGGCTGGATGATGATGTGAATTTAATGTCACAATTGGAGCTGAAACTTTGCTTGCCGCCTGTATGCGAGTTGCGTCTCAGTTGAAGACAAACTTTTACATTTTGCAGTTTGTTTGCCAAATTACATCTGAAGTCTTAAAGGCTAAACTGTTTGTTGGTGTTTTGTTTTAATATACTATGGATTGTTTCTTGAGGTCTAGTCGTGCAAGAATTGCGACAAATTTGAAATGCCTATTAACATGAACGCTTCGACATGCACGATACAGTGGACTGATGCTGGTTGCTTGGGTATTAAACTGCTTTGCATGGTTCTAAATACTGATAATTGTGTGCCATTCTTAAACTACTGCTGTATTCAGTAAACACCATGATGTGCTCTGTGTACTGACGGTATTGAACACTGAAGAAGTATAAAGATTCTAATTTTAAAATGTTCCTTTTCTCTCTGCTTTGTTCTGTTTTATTTTAAAAAAAAATTGTGTTGTGTAACTTTTCTGTAACTATTCTGCTCTTGATGTTCAACTCTGATGTATTTAACTCTTTTTCTGCTGTCTCCTACTCAAAGTGCTGTCACCACTGCTGACACTATATATATGGTTATATATATATATAATTTAGTATTACTAAATGTCAGTCAAGGAGAATGTTGTGTTTTTCAATTGTTTCATAAATTGTTTTTTTTACTATTAATAATAAACGTGCTTCTTGTAAATTACGTTCATTTCAGCGTACATAATATTTTCTGCGTGAAAATGATAGGATACTTATATCTAAATAATAGCTGTTATTTATTAAATATATATTCAGGGTTATTTATTTATCTTTTTAAAAAATATGTTCTACTGAATAATGCATGTTAATTCTGGTAATTCTGGTAAACAAGGAAGAGAGATGAAAAACAGACGTGCGAATATGCGTGTGTCCCGCTTCATCTATTCATCACAGTCCTTTTTACCTGGACGTCCAGTCAGCGCGTTTACGATTGGCTGTTGTTATAGCTCAAGGTCTTACTATAGTCAGTTCATTCCCTCAGCCAATCATACTGTGGTCTATGTCGCATACGTCAGTCTCCTTCTTGTCTTAGCTAATCAGCACTCAGTCTAAACCAGCACACGTCAGCCCCCACTTGTCTCAGCCAATGGTCTTATGTATATGTCAAAAAAGTTAAAAGCGTCCATACTAGCAACTGTGGTAGAGGTAGAGCTTCCCGTAGGTAAGTAAACATCTGCAGACTCTTACATTACAGTCATTGTTTTGATGTCGTTTAGAAATTAAATTAGTTTAATTATGTATTGTCAAAAATATTTGCGCTATTTGCGCTGTCCTGAGTAAAGTCACTTATTTTTATACTTATTTCATTAGAATGTCGTGATTTACTGAAAAACAAATTTTAGTAAGGCTAAATTTGGAGAGCTAACATATTGTATTTATTTAAACAGCATCTATCAGTAACAGTCATATTGGTGTATACAATAACACTGTACAGTAAAGTGCAAGTCCAAATTTCTAATAATCATGTAACAATTTTACCTTTATGCAGCTTCTTTATTTAAGCAATAACTACCTGTAGCTTTCAGCCATGCCTTATTTCTGTTAACCTGCTTTAAGATATTAAAGTTTCATCAATCTCTGTTCATTTGCTTTGTTTATATAGTTTGTTTATATGGTTATACAGTGCCCCATTGACTCACTGCCATGGAGGTGAACGGCACAGCCAACATTCTGTCTTCAGCATACCTGGCCGTGGAATTTGTGGATTCGGTTTTACCAGGCAATCCACTGCAGGAACCTCTAAAGCACGCCTGGAACCACATGCTGCGGAACTATAGCAAATTCCAGATCGCCACCTGGGGCTCCCTCATTGTCCATGAACTCATCTACTTCCTGTTCTGTCTGCCTGGCTTCATTTTTCAGTTCCTCCCCTTCATGCAAAAATACAAGATCCAACCTGTATGTGGATTTATTTGTTACTCAGTTCGTGTAAAATATGTTTTGATTTTGTTAAATGTGTCTTGATATCTGTATTGATGTGTCTATCTGTTCCCTATCCTATAATGTTTCTGAATTTATGCTTGTAGGATAAGCCAGAGACACGGGAGAAGCAATGGAAGTGCTTAAAAATGCTGCTGTTTAATCACTTTTGCATCCAGCTACCACTTATATGTGGGACATTTTATTTTACTGAGTTCTTCAGCATTCCCTATGACTGGGATTCAATGCCTCGCTGGTGAGCATAACTCTCACAGATAATTCACAATTAATCAGGATAGAAGGGGGATTTCACTATATCTTTACACTATGCTTTACCCAGGTTTCACCCATTTACCCAGGTTTCAAGCAATTTGTCTATACCAAATGCAAAAATAAAGACATGACACAATCAGAAAGCCAATCAGAATGTATAATATACCGTTATGTGGAGCTTTACCACATTGTGCCTGGTTAAGACAGATGAGTTAGATGAGAAACAAACAAAGAGTTTGTGTGGCTCTTGTTTTCATTGTTATAGTATTGTTTCCTGTCTCAGGCCTTATGTATTGGCTCAGTGTTTTGGCTGTGCAGTGATTGAGGACACATGGCATTACTTCCTCCACCGAGCCCTACATCACCGCAGAATCTACAGATTCATTCATAAAGTTCATCATGACTTCACTGTAAGTTATTGACGTGCAAATGAAGGGAAACTTAATGTTTCCCCACAGTTAGCTCTCAAATCTCATTAAAACATGCACATAATTGTTGCTCATTATTTTGAGACAAATATGAGACTGTTTTTAGTTAATGATAATAACTTTGCGACATCATTATTCTCTTTCTGTCTGTCTGTGTGTTAGGCACCTTTTGGCATGCAGGCTGAGTATGCCCACCCTGCTGAGACTATCATTCTGGGGGCTGGATTCTTTATTGGCATAATGATCTTCTGTAATCATTTTATTCTGCTCTGGGCCTGGGTCACTTTTCGTCTGCTTGAAACTATTGATGTTCACAGGTGAGCTCGGATACTCAAGCTTTTTACAATAATATAATGCAGGTCATTATATTTTGCCGTGTCAACGCAGTCATGCTGATAATGGCATTTTTCACAAACAGAGTGCTTGTTTGTCTCGCATTACTGTTTTGCAAAGCATTAGGGGCACAAGCACCTTTTAAACCTAGCATTTAAAGTGGTAGCCTAGCTAACAAGGAACATTATCAGAACGTTGGCTAACATTCTCTAAAAGTTCTCCCACAGTTATCAAAAGGCTGTTTTGGAGTAATGTTAGTAGAACATTTGTTTACAGTTGTGTCATTATCAGAAAGTTCTTAAGTAAGTAGTGGAATGTTACAAACATGTTGAATAATGGTTCTATAACCAAGCAATAACGGCAATATAACAATTAAAAAAACTGTATGCTTTAAATGTTCCTAAAACGTATAAAATCTTTTTTAACATTTTTGTTACTTAATGGAAAGTTACGAAACGTTCTTAAAAGTAAAAGTTAGCTGGCAGTACTATTTGTCAAGCTCAACCATGTTGCCATTCTGAAAAAGTTTAATTGATAGATTGAAAGATTTAGTGTATTATATATTATTTATTAATACATTTAGTGTTTTTAATTTTTATCTAATATATATTGCTATAAAATAACAAAATCACACAAATAAAGCTTTTTACATTTAGACCCAAATTTTAGTCAAGGATTGCAAAGATTCCAAACCTAATATGAAAAGCAAGCTACAAGAATACAATGTTAAGTATTGGTGTTTAAATATTAAGCATATGGTTTGTTGCCTGGGCCTGTTCCTGGATAGTCATTAGTTTTAACACTAGAGGGCACTATGATGACAATGTATATGTGTAAGTGTATGTTGTTAAAATTTAATGGTCATATAATTTTGCCTGAATATAGCAATAATAATATAGTACAATTTATCTGTATATTATGCATGTCTGTTTCATTATGTGAAGTTGCTTTTATGACTCTGTTTTTAGTGGCTATGACGTTCCTCTAAACCCCCTGCATTTGATTCCATTCTACGCTGGAGCTCGTTTCCATGACTTCCACCACATGAATTTTGTGGGTAACTACGGTTCTACATTTACCTGGTGGGACAGACTCTTCAACACTGATTCCCAGTATAACAAACATTACTCCCAAAATAAAGCTGTGAAGACCGACTGATTGAGAGAAATACACTCACTGCTTCACAATCACGCAGAAGGATCTGTCTGTCATGGACTTCTAAAGTATTTAAAGATGGACTCTTAAAACCCGCATCTTTAATCAATGTGCCTTTTAAGAGGGAACACTGGTCCATTGGTCCAGAGAACACTGGTTACAATGGTCCAGAGAATGGTTAGGAATTAAAGGAACACTTGCACCCTGTGTACTATGCATCAAATATTGTAAACATTCATCTCCTTTAAATAATGATAACTCATTATTCCAATATTCCTGAAAAGCACTTTACTCTTACCTGAACAAAGAAAATTTGTATGTTTGTAACTATGTTCTTGTTGCATTTTTAAAGCATTTAGTAAACAGTTTTAAACAACTAGGAAAATAACAAAAAAAAAAAAAAAGGTAAAAATAATTGTAAAAATAATTGTATATATACACACACACACACACATATATATATATATATATATATATACTTTTATAATATAGGCAAGATTACGAACAATAAAAATGACCAAAAATGTTGGCTTTGTGGTTGTGCTTTAGAGGGAGAAGTGAGCAAGTGTCAAGCATTAATTATAGTTACCCTATATAAAACACAACACAGCTGTACAAAGTGAAAAATATTACAGTTTATAGCAATTTATCATGTGCCCACAATTCAAAGACAGCAGTACAGTTAATTGCAAAACAAAAAAAAGTTATGTACTGTTAAATATACAGCAGTTATTCACAGTCATATGTGAACAGTATAAACAATCTACTCAGAAAGTATTACAGTACATGAAGTGTCATATGAGGTAAATGGATAGCCCACCCTGTACACACGTACATTTCTCTCTTAAAATAAGCCACGCCCCTGCAGGGGTAGCACCGTGCGCGTTCACTCAATTCGTGTGTGTGTAATCTTGTGCACAGAAGCTTTGCGCCCTTACGCCCGTTATTTCACGCGCGTCCTCGAGTCTAAACAGGTAGTCAAAACTCGTGCCCGCGCATCAGTTCTGCGGTTCCAAACTGGGCACGACGCAGAAAGACGAGAGCGAAAGGATCAGACTGAAAAGAATAAACAGCCGTGCTGAGAGATATAAAAGACGCACACGAAGAGAGAAGTGTTAATTGTTTAGAGACGGGAGTGATGAAGGTGCGTGCGGCGGCGGTATTTTGCGGGGCTTTGCTCATGCTGGCCCTGGCCTCGGGCGGGGATGCTGCGGGGGAAGGAGGCATCTCGTTTGAGTACCACCGATACGAGGAGATGCGGAAAGCGCTGGTGTCAGTGTGGCTGCAGTGCCCCTCCATCACCCGAATCTACACGGTGGGGGAGAGTTATGAGCGCCGAGAGCTTCTGGTGCTGGAGATGAGCGACAACCCCGGGATCCATGAGCCTGGTGAGAGATGTTCATCAATAATACTGGCCTAAAATAAACACACGGTTTCAATGATGTGTATATAGACTATAAAACCTGAGTCCAGCATTTTTTCTCTATTGTGTACCGTGTTTATCCAGCCTACATGGAAATTGATCAGGCCTTAAATGAAAGCCACAGATCAATAAAGGGGGTTCTCATATGACAATCACCCTTCCAGTTAAATAGCCTTTAACGTAAGTGCATGTTGTGTATGTGTTTCATATCTCGTTTTTATCCAGCGTTAAATAGGAATTGACCCTTTGAAATAAGAGCGCACCTCATAACGCACTGTAACGTAATTCATAACTGACTCAAAATCAGCCCGTGTATATATAACACTGAATGGTAATTTTTTTTATTGAAGTACCGTGATTTTGTAACTATGCACAATTATCTCAAATGATGTTCTCACATGATAGATGTTTGCATTGTCACAAATGATGTGCATTGTCCAATTCAATCATTTTCTATGTGTTTTATCAATCATTTCGTGAGTGTCTATCCCAGTTGGCTGTGATGCGCAGGTGCGCGTCCGTGTGTCTGCTCTGATGTGACGACAGCAGCTCACTGTGCGCGTGGACGCCATTTTGCGAGGGTTGCTGTATGTGTCTGTAATTGCAGAACACAGGAGTTATAACCAGCACACAGCTAAATGAAATAGGTCAAGCGTTAAATTACAGTGTAATTACATAAGAATTACAGAATAATACAACTACATGTATTAAACGTATAATTTTAAAAGCAGCCTGTAATTACACATATAATATTATTTGGTAACATTTTATTTTACAGGGTCTTTGTTACATATTTTACATGTACCTACTATAGTAATAACAGTTACTTATGCATAATCATATGCAACTAACCCTAAACCAAACCCTAACCCTTAAGTTGTTAATAGTGTGTTAATAAATATTAAAAGAGTGTATTATTTATACTGTCATTAATTCTATTTACATTTAATATTTGTAATGTTTACACTGTAATGTAAAGCGTTGCCTAAAATTCTCTATTTTCTTTGTATCTATGTACATTTTGGGCTTTATGTAAGCCTGTACCATTTTGTTGACTTTGTTGCACACGGTTCGATTAATGTGGACCAAAAACATAAAACTGTATAATATTTACTTTATTATTCAGTATGTGTTACACTGTATAGACCTGTGTGAACTACAACCATGTTTTTTGATTTGTGTATAGAGATTAATTTAGTGTGCTTCATTTGGATTTTGGATCTCCTCCATTTGCAGGCTGGAATTAGACAAAGATTAGGATAATCACTAAATGTCTTGTACGGAAACCTTCACTGGAATGCATCTATTATTTAGGAGTATTAATGGGAAGATTTGGAATAATTATGTCTAGTTATAACTAAACAAGGACCCATTCAAGCAAATGGTATTTGCTTAGTTTTTGCTGTTAATGTCAAAGCAGTATGTTTTATTAATACTGTATTTCCTGATGACACACATTTCTGTCTTTAATGACACATGGAGTTTATCTGTTCACTCAGCAAAGCTGATTAACAGTCACGTAAAGATTGTGTCATTGTGTCGCTGCTTGTCTGAGACAGCGACTGAAGGGCTGAGGGTTCGAGCATATGTGTTTTTGTGTATATAAGTGAAAGTAGTAGGAGGGGGATGCTTTTACCCAAAAGGTAGGGCTTCTGTTCCTTAAATAGAAGGGTTGGCTCTGCATTTGTGTGTTTGCGTAGATATGAGTCATTGCATTAAGTCTTTTATTGCTACCAGATGAGTTTCCAACGCCGCCCACGCCCTGTAGCTATGGGCAACCAGCTGCACCTCAGCAGCAGTATACAGATGCAAGAGAAAGAGAGCGGGATATCAAAGAGAGGCCCCGTCACCCGGCGGCTATGTGTCGGTGCAGTTAGCACAGAGTGTTAGGCTGGGCAGAAATAGCTGTTGCCCTGGAGACAGATCAGCTTAGCACCGTGGGCCATGCACCTCTCTGTGCTCAGTCAAATGAAGAGGAGGATGAGCGAAAGAATTAGCGTGTAGCCCTGTCTGCCACGGGGCCAGGACATGCTCAGAAACAGGCCATCTGGTGCTGTGCTGAGTGAGCATGTTAGATTAGCTAAATTGTTGGTCAACACATTCACTCATTAGCTTGCAGAATACACATGTTCCATAAGCTCTAGCTAAAGATGCAGATAGTGACTGTATCTAATAATTAAAATTAAACAACTAAACAAATGTCATGTAGCCTCAATAATTGTAGTAATACCTACTTACAATTATAACCTAAAGTTAATTAAATAAAAACACAGAATTCAGCTGTCTCACATTTTTTCCTTGCATTTCTTCTCCCACAAAACATATATAATTTCTTGATTTTTTTTTTACACTGAATTGTGACACTCAAGCAATATTTAGATCAAAATTATGTTGCAGAAATTACAAATCCCATTTAAAATTAATAGAAAAAAATAGCTCACAGTGGTATGTTGTATGTTTCACCGACTGAAAGTTTACATTCACATTCATTTACAATTACATTCATGTGGGGTTCCACATTTGTCACCATCTCCCTTTGTCTTAGTGTGGATCTATGACACAATCTATGTGCTGAAAAGCGTTATTGAATATTTAAAAATACTAAATCCTTCTCTCTTAACAAGATAATACACTCAAACTAAGATAATACAATTTACTTTTTATTGCCTGTTTAGTATTAGTTATTTTTCACAGTGATACAGCTCAGGCAGATGCAAACTTATTTGTAAATCAAGCAACCATCCTTTATGCAGTTAAAATTGACATTTAGATTGTATCTTAATACGCATCTCATACAGTATGTGACACGAGTGCTACAGAGATGTGTGTGTTTCCACTGGAGAAGTGTGCTGAATCAATTTTCTTGAGTTAATGGTCCCGTTTGGTCAACAAAGTCATGGAAACCAGGATGTCAGTGACGTCTCTGAGCGTGTTTGAGTATGTCTTTAAAAGAGGCTTGCGTCAAAAGCACAGTTTCTGTGACTAATTGATGTGTGGATGGATGGGTTTACAAGAAAGGTCTAGAAAGGATTGAGGAGAGGAATGAGGAACAAAAATCAAATAAAAGTACTTACATTGCTGAATTATTAGATCATCAGTTTTAGATTTGAGGTTTTAGTATTGATATTGGTAGTCAGAGGGAGAACGAGAGTTCTTCATGTTATCATGTGGTCAGGGATGTGGATCAGAAAGATTACAAAAACATCTCTCTCTCTTTCTTTTTTTGTCTTTTCTCTCTACCTACTTATGATGAGATAGTATTTATCTCTGAAGCAGAATTTTCTGTTCTTTCACAGTGTATTTGTCAGGAACAGAGAGAGAGAGAGGGAGAGAGAGACCATGAAAGGGCAACAGAAGCAGTTCCAGTAAACATCATGCTGTGCGGGGTAGTGATTTGCTGTTCATATATCTGAGAGCCCTCTAGATTCTAAAGAGAACATATTTTGTGGATTGTATTGTGTGTATTGTAACTATCTCATAATCCTTTATGAAAGGTTTTTAAAGGCCTGGTTGCCAGATTAAGCATGTATATAGCGAGAGCCATTGTGTGTTTTTTTAGAAAACACCATCCTTACATAAACCGTATATACAAAAGCTTGTTTATTATTTTTGCAACAGTTTCTCTCAAACAGTTATTTGAGAGAAACTGTTGAACAAGTATCAGGTTGCCACACTGAGCTCTGAGATAAAATCACTGTATTTATCAAAGGTTAGTTAAGTCCACCACCCACCTTTAAATGTGACAAATTAAAGCAAAGTGTTTTATAATGTCAGATGGATCCTTTTCTATCTTGATACAGCTCTATAATAAAATAATTTGCACCACATTTAATGGTGATTGTCAAAACTTTGGCATGTGTGAAGCTATGGTTTCTGGCAAGCGAGAGTGACAATGCAATCTTGTTGAGCACAGATGGAAAGAGTACCAGCAGTTCATGAGAACTGCAAGAACAGTTCCCAGTAATGTGAACAGTATAGCGCAGAATTGCCTGAACCGCATACCGGTGAGACAATCTGATTTTACATAACCAGTAATCACAAAACTGTGTCCAAGATAAAGAATGTCATGTGTCTGTAAATGTTTGTCTGATTGAGGCATTCTGTTCCAAATGAGGCTAACAGATGTTGTGTAGCAGTTCTGCTCCTTCAAATGATGTTTAGGTTCTTTTTGAGAAAAAGAAGAGAAGGAAGGATAGATAGAGAGAGGGAGAGAGAGAGAGAGAGAGAGAGAGAGAGAGAGGAGAGATATGAAGTAGAGCAGAGAGTTGATAAACTGTTTTTCCATCTGAGTTTGTTGTTCGTGAACATGTTCAGAGAGTGAGAGGTCAACGTCGTAGCTTTGAAAATTTTCAATCTACCCTTTTGTTTGTCTGTTTCACTGATATATTAGCAGTTTTCACCTCATCTGTACAACACATGATTTCCTCATTATCATTTGTAACAAGACAACCTCTTTCATGTTAAAGGGGAGCTTCAATCTTTGTTTTTTGCTAATTCTGCTGAAAACTCTGCGACCTGATGCTCTGGTCAATTTTTTCTGTGTGTGGGACTAGAGCTGTAAAAAATGTGATTAATTTAATCATTAAAATTATTATTATTATTATGTAGAGGTGCTACAGTGCATTGATGTGACAATGAAAATGTACTATATTGCATTATGAAATTTACTGCAGTGATACCCAATGTGTCACACAGTCATATGCAAAATAATAGAACTACATTATTTTTTTATTGGGCTACATTGTTCAAATCTTGACATTTAATTGGTTATTAATTTTTTAAGATCAGGGCTTTTAGTAAGTGATGTCATTGATTAACACATAAGCAATAGGGCAATTTCGGCTTTATATTAAAGACTTTATTTAATTTAATCCACAGCCAAAAAAAAGTTAATAAATTAAATGAATCAATGAATATGTTTTTATGGCCATTTAGCAAAACATCATTGCAAAATATCTTTGTAATAATATAATGACATAATGATGATGATAATTAAGGTTATTAATACCCATTGATTGTTATCTGGAGTCAAGATATCTTTGTTTGGGTTTTGTTGTGGCATAAAATACCTTTCAGTGTTTTTCAGTAAATCAAGTTAAAAATACATCAAAACACCTTCACTTTTTTCTTTTTTTCTTCAATGTTTTCTTTTTTGCTTTCTCACCCACCCACCCACAAACCCAAACACACTCACGCACACACAGCACATTCAGAAGCACATTTCCTGTGGACCAGCCTGGGAATACTTTACTTCAACATCTGCAAAAGAGTTTTGCTGTAATTTCATTTTAAAGAATGCAAGCTTCAAAGGACACTTGTAAATGTGACAGGGACACACATTTTCTTTTATGACGCACTGCCGATGTTCTGTGCTTGCTGCTCTTTAATTGCATGATGTCGACTATTCAGATGTTCGGGGGAGGCAATGAAATAGACGGCTATAAAACGGCCAGAGCTTGCAAGGACCCCTGCTGAATAAAACAGTGTTTCCATCTGCTTCCAATCTGTGTGCAGTGAATAAATGTGCATGCGCGCATGTATACAATGCAGTATGCCTTTGTATTGTTGTTTAACCGCTGTGTTGGTGTTTCCAAACTGCACTGCCCAATGTAAACATCCTTTTCAGTTTCACTCATATATCAGTGAGGAATAGATTTACCCAAAGATTTACATTAAGTCTTTATTTATTCACTCCAAGAATCAACTACCAAATCGGTCCGATTCTTGTAAAATAATTTAATGAACCAGTTAATTATGTTTATCAGAGATTTAAACATTAATATATAATGACATAATTAAATTATTTGGATTTAACATTTACCGGTGCCTTTTCTCACCTGAGGTAGCTAAATTGTGTTTACTGCATATTGGCATGCAGACTTTGTGTACACGACTATTTGCTTGCATAAGAGCCATTAAATTGTTCTTTAGAACCTTTCTAAGCTCTGATGATTTGTGCTTTTGTTACCTAAGGGATGTAATATGTGTACGTGTGTTTGTGCATGTAAATGTTGGGGAGGTGATAGTGGGTCAGGGTTTTGTGTGAAAATAGAGGGGATTCTGGAACACCCTACGGGCATTACCTAAGCTCTTGTGTACATTGTACACATGTACAGCTACTTACAGTATTAACATTTAACGTATGTATCTGGAAACACGTGAAAGATCTGTTTACTCAAGCAAGCATTATAAGTGTTATGTAGATGGTCTGTAAAAGGTCTCACTCTCTTTCTCTCTGTCTGTGTGTGTGTGCATGTGTGTGTGTGTGCATGCGTGCATGTGTGTGCGTATGTGTGCAATAATCTTCACATCTGGCTTGGTGTTCTTAGAGTAATAATTCTTAGAAAATCCACATAAAGCAGATTCACTTAAACAAAAGGGGATTTTGGTCATTAAACAAATAATACAACTCAGTTTTTAAATACTGGGTGTTTCTTCAAGTATGGGAGCATATGACCCTGTGAACCTAAATAAACTCTGAAAATACACTTTTAATACTTTGTCTATGGTGTCCAACTGTCTATATAAATACATTATGGAAAGATTCTAGTAATTTGTGTCTGTTCTTCAGAAACAGCATTTAATTTCCACCTCAATGTAATCACATATTAGATTATGTATTGTGTTTAATAGCAATCTTTGATGGTTTAAAAAGTTTTGGAATAAAATGGCCCTTTCTTTTGTCTTGGTAGAACTAGTTTGTTAGCTAATATTTTTTACACCCCAAATACAAATAAAAAATAAAAATCAGCTTCACTTCACTAAATGATGTAAGATTATCTTTAAGAATGTTAAATTTAAATAATGTTGTTTTATATTTTCATATATTGAAATGTAAATGGGAAAATACAATCACTGTTATCTTTTCAAAACCTGCATCTGAGAATTACTAACCCAATACATGAAAATAAAGTCTAGAATTTATGTCATAATTGCAATTATCAGAGATGTTATATAACATATGTACAGCAATTATTGTTGTAATACACTGTTGGACCTTGGCATTTAAATCTAGAATGGTTATATTCGCAGTAATAAACAGTGCCATTCTCTTTTTAAGTGATTGGCAAATACACATCTTTCAGTTGTAGTACGTATCAGTGAATGTAGAGTGTGTGTACAGTGTTCTGTCATTAACTTGTTATTTGTTGTGTTACAGGTGAACCAGAGTTTAAGTACATTGGCAACATGCATGGCAATGAGGCCGTGGGCAGAGAGCTGCTTGTCTATCTGGCTCAGTACCTGTGTAATGAATACCAGGCTGGCAATGACACCATCATCGACCTGATCCACTCCACACGCATCCACATCATGCCCTCAATGAATCCTGATGGGTTTGAAAAAGCAGCCTCACAGGTAACACACACACACACTACAGAAATACCCCCAGAATTGGCAACAGAGATCTTTACTTAATGGGCCTTATAAATCGTTTTAAAATCTACGCCAATGTTCATACTTGGCGTAAACACTTTTCCTTGTGGCCAAGTTGGAGTACTGCAGGTATATGGAAATCTAGACTACAATAATAAAAAGATGCAGAAGGAGGGCATGAAGGAGGGCATCTTTCACATCTGAAAAGTGCACAACTGTTTGTTTTCTCTGAATCACACATACACACAATTGAAAAGTAATAAGACTTCAAATTTCTGTATTTAAAAAACTCACACATGTGGGCTTTAAAGACACATTTGTCAAATTTTATAGAGGAATTATATGACTTTCTGGCCTTTTAGTATCACACCTCTCTGTGGTAATGCTTCTGTCTAAGACCTCTCTGGGCAGCTCTGAGAACATCATTTGTTTGTACAGTCGGATCATAGATCCCATAGGGTGAAAAGCGGGAATGATTCTAGGGGCCCAAAAAAGCAGGGTGGCCTGCAACAAAACTGCTGTAAAGGGCCCATAGCAAAAAAAGTATGTAAAGGTAAAGGTAGAATAAAGGTAAAGTACATAAATAACAGATTTTATTTACACTTTATTTTAGGGTGTCCTTATTACAGTGTATTTATACATTTAAGTACTAAGCAATATTACATGTTCTTACTACAGGATTAGGGTTTGGTTTGGGGTTAGTTACATGTAATTATGCTTAATTTATTGTTATTGCTAAAGTAAAAGAGTGTTAAATAAAGTGTAATCCAGATCAGATCATTAAAAGGCTTGACTGGTTTTATTTGTAAATTAAAGCTGTGACTTTATTCAGACTTCCTCCTGTTGCCAAAACTTAAGACTTTGGCATTTCCTGATGTGCTTCTGTAGGCACATAAACACTCAGAGCAAGAGATTGTTGCCTGTAGTGTTACTGTAGCTCAGTTGGTAAGGCATTGCCTTAACAGTGCAAAGGTTGTGGGTTTGATTCCCTGGGAGCACACATAGTTGCTTTGGATAAAAGCAAATGCATAAGTGTAAATGAGAGGCCAAAAACTGTTTTTTGGTCTATCTAAAAAAACATCAACATTATTTTGATTAATCAAATTTTGATATAATTACTACAGTGTGGTTGCATTTGTGTAGTGTAGTGTAGTGACAGTTATAAAGAAAAACATTTCAGTAAATAACAAGCACAATTTCTGCTGTCTGTTATTCACTTAAAACTTGATTGATGAACTTGAAAAAACAGAAAGCAAAAAGTCATATGATTACCTTTATGGCCTATTTATGTTGCTTTTTGGTTTTTTTTAGCTGTCCTGTGTTAACTATAAACTTCAGTTGCCTAAAGATTTTTCAAAAATGTATTTAAAAAAGTGAATGCATATATAAACGATATGGGGTAAATAACAGCATTTAAATTTTTGAGTGCACTATAATTTTTGAAAGCTTTTAATGTTTTTTTAAGATTATAATTATTCTGCTAATGGTTATTATGTGTTTCTGCAGTCTGGTGAGATGAAGGACTGGTTTGTAGGTCGCAGTAATGCTCAGGGCATCGATCTGAACCGGAACTTTCCAGACCTTGATCGCATCGTCTACATGAACGAGAGGGAGGGAGGCGCCAACAACCACCTCCTGAAAAACATGAAAAAAGCTGTGGATGAAAACACCAAGGTCAGAGTGTGTTTCAGATATTGGACTCATGAAAACAGGTATAATTGCAAATGTAACTGACTTGTGTGTGTTACAGCTGGCTCCAGAAACTAAGGCTGTTATTCACTGGATTATGGACATTCCATTCGTCCTCTCAGCCAATCTGCACGGAGGAGACGTGGTGGCCAACTACCCCTATGATGAGACACGCAGTGGTGAGACACATGCAGTAAACACATACAAACTTACATGTAGTATATGCTTCTGAGGGCCTCCCATTGACTTCTATTATATTATATATTTTATGCACTACAAATTAATACTAACAAATACCTTTATGCATTATTCAACATAATTTGGCCCATTACAGAACATTTTTACTTTTTAGTAGTTTTTCTATGCTTAAGTTTAGTATAGTGAGTACACCCACTTCCCAGTCTTTCTTATGATCACTTGTGGCTCAGTTGGTAAAGTATTGCTGTGCAAAGGTCATGGGTTCGATTCCCAGAGAACAAACATAATGATAACACTAATAAAAGTGACAAATTGTGACAATTCATCACAAAATTACAATGTAAATGGTATGCAGTTATATAATTGTGATGTCTTCTATGAAATGTGATGGAAATGTCAGTACCAGCTCCATTAAAAAGCTGTCGTCTGTTCACCAGGCTCTACTCACGAGTACAGCGCCAGTCCAGATGATCTGGTGTTTAAGAGCTTGGCTAAGGCTTATTCCAACTATAACCCGGTGATGTCTGACCCAAACCGGCCACCGTGCCGCAAGAACGATGATGACTCCAGCTTCAAAGAGGGCATCACCAACGGAGGAGCCTGGTACAGTGTCCCTGGAGGTACAAACACACAGATCTGGAGCCTGTGTCAGTACAAAATGAACATTTTGAAAATCAAGCTAGAATTACAATTCTCTCTCTCTCTCTCTTTCTCTCTGTCTCTCTCTCGCTCAGGTATGCAGGACTTCAACTATCTGAGCAGTAATTGTTTTGAGATCACCCTGGAGCTGAGCTGTGATAAGTTTCCTTCTGAAGACACACTTAAGCAGTACTGGGATCAGAATCGCAACTCGCTTGTTAATTACATTGAGCAGGTACAGCCCAGTTCTGTTGCTTTTACATGCCTGGTGCTTCTTTCAAATTGTTGACAGGTAGACAGTTGTTTTGTTATCTGAGGCAGGATTAGAAGTGGGTATTTTATCCCTTTTGATTCCTGGTATCCTTCACAGGTTCACAGAGGAGTTTCTGGATTTGTGCATGATCTCCAGGGTAACCCCATATCTAACGCCTCCATCTCTGTTGAAGGAATTGACCACGACATCACCACAGGTACACACACACACACACACACACACACACACACACACACAGACTAATTAATAATTAAAAGACATTTAAAGGTGAAGTGCCACAATACTCACACAGCCTCCCACCGGTCACCACACAGATCATATTGCTCTAAATTCACACCATTAATTCAACGGCTAATAATTTAGGCTGTAAGAAAGTTTCTGTAACTTTCCATTAAGTAACAAAAGCCCTTTAAAATTTGTTTCTAAAAAAATAGTCACTGTTATTTGTTAAAAAAGCAAAATAACAAACAGAATATTATTAAAACAATAGGAGAAACGCAATATTTCCTAATGCAATATTTTGTTACCCCTGCCGAGACAGTGTTTTAACATTTTTTAAATTAATTTATAAATTATTTTGAACGTTCCTTTTTTTTAATGTGTAGCACCCTCTTGTGGCCATCTTTGAAATTGCATATCCTATATCGTATAATGGCATTTCATAACGTATAATTTCATACGTTAACATCTCTCTTTTTTATTTAGCTAAGGATGGCGATTATTGGCGCCTACTGGCTCCTGGTAACTACAAAGTTTCAGCATCCGCTCCTGGATACCTCACTGTGGTCAAGAAAGTGTCCGTTCCTCACAGCCCTGCTACACGGGTAACAACACACTCACACACACTTAACAGTACAGCATGACCTCTATTCTCTCTCCTTCTCATAACTGAGATCTCCATGTTTATTACTGTCAGCTGGACTTTGAGCTGGAGTCTCTGGAGGAGAGGAAAGAGGAGGAGAAGGAGGAGCTCATGGACTGGTGGAAGATGATGTCAGAGACCCTCAACTTCTAACCGAGCTGCGAAGAGAGAGGCTATCACTAGCATTCTGAGTGTAAAATATTTATTGTTGTCATATGTGTTAAAAGACCATCATTCTGTTTATTTGTTTCTTTTGGTTGTTTTACATTAGAGGCACTTCATCTGAATTTTATAAAACAGCCATAATAAACATCAGGCAATCCATACATGTTGACAAAGGCCAAATGTATTGTTTGGTAAATTATTAATATATACACATTTACTGAACAATAACTGTCCTTGTAATTATGGATAAATGCATGTATTGACACAAAATTAATCACTACAGTATGTAGTCTCAGTTAAGTGCCCCTATAGTAAAGTTGATCTATTAAAAGGTTTTTGCGATTCCAATCAACCTAATTGTTGTTATTTTAAGGCATTGTGTATCAACCGCCTGTGTTTCCTTCAGGCATGCAAAGTTAAATACGTATACATTAAAAATAAACATGCATAACAGAAACAGTTAATATTGTGGAAGGCGTTTGACTGACCTATTTCTATTTTGTAACATTGTGTTTTACATCGATATTGTGCGATTCTTTTGTAGTTATGGTCACCAATCACACCAACCAATCAGAGAGCACTGTGTTGTGATGACTGTACGTGTCAGCAATGATTATATCTATTTATTCTGATTGTGACTGTTTATGACTGAAGCCAATGTAGACAACACTCGTATACGGCTAATCATAAGTCTCTCTGTTTTAAACACTGTCTTGTGGTTGATGTTTTTAATAGGAGAGCTTTTGATAAACCTAATTCATTTACTAATGCTTTAATATTTACTGTACAACTTTAAGTATAATATCTAGAAAACTGTTGAACATAAAACTAAAATGGAAGAGGTTATCAACTGAACTCCTACCTTATGTTATATAAAAACTATATAGGAAATTAAATAATTATTAACATATAATAGATAATAGCTATAAACCTGTATATCTATGTTTGTAAAACAGATTTCTGAACAAAAAAACAGCAGATTTTAATGGCACAAACTAAACTAATATGTTTATTGAGATGTAGGAGAGATCTGAAGGTTTTGTAATCTATACAAAAATGCACAATTGTGTTCAATACAGTACAATCTGCAATCTTTATTGAACATTCTATAATATTGTCCCTTTTGTCTATTTCATTATCTTTATAAATTACTGTATTTCTGTAATACGAAATGCCACATGTTCAAAGATAAATGCTAAATCATTGACCATTGCAATCTATTATATAATATAAACTCTATAATCTACTGTCCAAAATCTTTCATTGCCACACCCAGCCAGCTGTTAACTCTGTGAATTTTGATCAAAATTAAACCCAAAGCATTAATGTCATAAAATTAAAATTCAGCATTTAAAATGAATAATTGTTCCTTAAAGCTTCAATGGAAATTCCTGTATATGAATGTAATGATGGTTTAAATGAATGACTCAATTCACAAGCAAAATAAATTTCCCTTTCTGTTGTGAATATGTTCCCTGTTTTGTATCTTTCTGTGCTATAGTGCCACTGACAGTGTATGTAAAGCTAATTTCCAAATGATCTTGAAATGTTGCAAAATCAATCTTTTAATTAAGTAACATTTAAATAAAATAATCGTTAAGATCATTGCAAAAATAATGTCTAAAAGCTATTCACTTAATTAGCTGGATATATCAGCTCATCAGTCATATTTTGCTCCAAAGCTTTCATATATGTTTACATGTTAAAACAATCGAAATCTATCATATAATGCATATGATACAGCTTGCCTACTATATGACAGACCACATACAGTAAACATTCCTAAAACAGAAGTTCTATAGTGTTTCTATAATGCTTTCATGCCACACTAAAGATTCTTATCAAGAAACGTTTTTGCTGTATGTTGGCTATTTGCTTTTCAGCATTAAAGAAGTTCGTATTGTGTTACAGATTCTTCAGATCTAATGTTTATTTGGCTGTTTAAAGTAACAGTAACTTACATAAATCTAATTTTCTAAACTAAACTATAAAGTGCATCTTTATTGCCTGCCTAGCAGATCTGCAAAGAAATGCTTTCTTTAAGTTTCCAACCTTGGTCTGAATTAGAGCTGTTTAAAGTTTTCATACGTATTTTTAGAAACAGTAGTTTCTCTAACAGCAGCATTCTCTTCACGGTTATTAGCAAACTTCTGCGGTATGTAAAGTTGTGCAGGCAAATTATTCTGCTCTATTCTGTATAGTTGCTGGCATAGCGGATTCAAACAGTCTCCTCATTATTCATTCCTTGCCTATTAGCATAAGCATGATCAATAGTATTGATCAGATAGGAGACAGGTACTGTATGGCACAGCTTCTGTTGGCCCAGAGGGATATGAGAATGCCTAAAACAGCAATACTATTTCTCTAAGGTACACTTCTCTCATTACTGGACTCCGATTTGGGAGGGACTAGCATTGATATGTATTTAATTAGAGCTAAAAATACGCATGCGCCCTCCCGCGAGAGCTGACACCAATGTATAATTAAATGCATTAAAAAACAGCAGAAAGTTTTCACAAACGAGCAATTTTCTTCTGCTCTCGAGTATGTTCCACACTTTTTACGTAGGCATGTCAGTAGCTTTCATTTTCTGATCGTCTGTTATTTGCCTGCAGTATATGCCTGGCTCTCTTTGTCTCTCTTTAACATAGAACGTGTTTTTCAAACATGTTGACCACGTAGAAACATATATAAGCAAGTAACAACTTTATAGAAACTATAAATGCATTCTCTTGTCTAGCTTTCTTATCATTAAAAGATAAAGTAGAACTAGGCATTTCTAAAATCTTGTGATTTTGTTCACATGTAATCAACAGAGGGCGCTGTTGAAACATGTGGTTAATGTTCGATTAAAGGATACACGAAAAGAGAAGGGAAGAAAGTGGAATTGGTGCCTTATGGAAGACATTATAGAAGAAAAAACTATCTCCTTAAATCAGCCCTCATGTATAAGCATGACAAATGCACACATTTCATTTGAACGTATTAATGTTCCATGCATTTATTGAATGAAATGCATTAAATGAGGTAACCTGTGAACGAACACAAAAAACATGTTGTTGCACTATTGAACAGTGTATGTTTGAATGTACAATGGCTGAATCTCATAGGGTATGCATATTATGAACTTATAAGCATTACTCCTGAGTGTAGGAAATCATTTTTTGTGGATCTCTTTGCTGAGGTCCAAAACAAGTGCCAAATGGATAACAGACAACACACACATACACCCACAGGGAGACAAATGTTGGAAAGGGAGGAACCATGAAAGAGAAATCAGGACTGAAAAAGACATAGCCAAGAGACAGTGGTGGTCACATGCCACATATGCATTCAGGGGTGTGTGTGTTCTGGTATTCCCTACGTTATGGGGACCAAATGTTCCCACAAGTGTAGTAATACCAGTAAATTATGACCTTGTGGGGACAATTGTGGGGAAAAATGAGAAACAAGCTTATAAATCATACAGAAATATTTTTTTAAATATAAAATAGCAGAACGTTTTCTGTGATGAGAAGGTTAAGGGCTAGGGTTAATGTAAGGGGATATAATATACCATTTGTACAGTATAAAAACCATTACGCCTATGGAGTGTCCCCACAAAACATGAAAACCCTGTTTGTATGGTTGTGTTTGTGTGTGGGGGGTACCCAAAAGTCAGTTAAACCTGACAAATCTCAGCAAAAATCTTCTTTTAGGGACAAACATAAAATATAGTAAATGGATACTATATACATTTACTATGCACATAGTAAATGCATTTGTAAAAACATAAAATATACTAAATGGATAAATTAATGTATGGTTTTGTGTGTGTGTGTGTGTGTGAGAGAGCTAGCACTGCTTTGATTCTAGACCTGTTTCAAATCCTCCCCTTCTTTTCCTTCTCTTCCCTCTTTCTGTATTTCCCTTTTGCTCTTTTGTTCTTCTGGGTGGCCTAACCTTCTCTTCTTGCTCCAAATATCCTTCTATCACTGGGCTGTGAACACAATCCTAATTTGTGTCCAGCTGGGTGTATGTCCTGTATTTGTGAGTGTACGTGCATTGAAAATGGTGAGAGTGAAAGCATTTATTTTCATGTTTGTGAATTGGTATATCTTTGTGTATGTGTGTGTACCTGTAGTATATGTATGCATGTCCAATGATGAAGAGAGAGAGAGAGAGAGAGAGAGAAGGGCAATACTGAAAAGATCATTGGGTCCATTTCTTATTATGTACTTTTTGTGATATATACTATGTATTATTACATAATTGAGTGATTTGAGTCTTGAGTCTCAAGCCATATCTAGGGACCAAAATATCATAGATGTTGAAGTTTTGTTTTTATTTACTTGGGCCAGTAGGCAACCACCCACAACATCTTAGCAACCACATAGTAACTATCTAAAATCACTCAGAACACCTAAGAAACTGCATGCCCTGGACACCATCCAAAACACCCTAGGATTGTGGTGTTTTATTTGGGCAAGTCTATATTAATCTTCAGAATTGGCTCATGTAGGTTTTGTACAATATAAAAAGCATTACGTCCATGGAATGTCCCCATAAAACATGAAAACTCAATGTGTGTGAGAGTCTAATCTGTGAGAAAGTGCTTGATTTCTGGTTATCATTTATTGATGCTTAATTGTTTGTATTTTAAGGTGGTCATTAACTTTTTCCTCCCTGTTCTTTGTCGTGATTTGTATCTCTTTATTATCATTTATGGAACACAGTGTAACCTCTTGTTCATTGTCTTTTGTAACAAAAGTCACTTCCGAAACACAATGAACTCCAGCAACTGACCCTGCATTTCCCCGTTGGCTGTGTTGATGTCTGACAAACGCAAACTCTGGAAGCGTTTTCATGTAGGCTGTTGGAGTTTGAGTTTTATGCAATAGAACATTTGCTTTAGGGAATCAACCAATCACAGAGACGAGCAGTCACCTCTACAGACACCTCACACAGAACTTAGCAGAACCCTGCCACAACCAATCAGACACAACTTGTGATAGGTCACTACCCCAGGCGCATACACGTGACCATGTTTTCATTTTTTCTTATTTTCACACATAACTTATACATGCAACCACATATTCACAAAATTGTAGATAATTGACCACAATTGACATTATAAAGCCATGCAATACCAACAACTAACTAAGCAAACCAGTCTCTTCACTTAGATGGTCACATGACTTATATGGCAACAGTGTAAAATGTAATGCAGTCTGGCTCTCAAAAGAAAGTAGGGCTACACCATGCAATCTATCTGTACACAATGCAGGCACAAAAACAACTGACACCCAGTTTAAAATGTAATTGAAATTAATTGGCTTAACGTGATAGGCTGTGAATATATTATGAATATAGGCATGGCTGTATGGCATTTTTAGGCCTAAATTGTTAATCTTTTTATATGTAAACTATCTTTAAAATCATTAAATACAATATGTTTTATTTGTGTGAATGAAGGGACCAAATGCAAATAGTTCTATTGTAAAAAATATTATATTTTGTGGTGCACAAAGTCTGAGTATAGAAAGATGGACATAGGAAAGTGCACAGCATGTTCTTTTCCTTTTCATCGATCCAGCTCTTCACACCCACAGCTAAAGGACAAGCTACCACCTTTTCTTCTTGTCCTCTGTCAATCCTTCCATTCCATCCTGTGGTGAAGATCGATGAACAGCTCTCCTGAGAAGAAAGGCTGAGGAGGAGAATGACAAAACACAGATGCAAATATAAATGTAGATTTTAAAAAATCTAAGACAATTAAAAATGTGTCATTTACAAATCACAGACCTTCAAAACACTATTTATACCAACTTAACCAAGAATGAGCCACAACAAGGACCAGACCAAGAATATCTATAATGACTGAACAGAACTCTCTATAAGTATTCCTATTTATGTCAAGTGATGAGTGTTACCTGGATCTGTATAATATTTTTAAGCCAAACACCTGGGCTACATACAGTATACCACAACTAATCACTCTGGAGTTGAAGGAAAAATATTACCATGACAACCCTGACTGGCTGATGACATGTATTGTGACATTAAAGGCATCAGAAATGTTAAAATATAAGCCATTTTCATGCTTTTTTGAGCCATGCCCCTCAAATAAAAAAACAGCTACAGGTAAAGCATCTACTATAATGTAATGAATTATTTGCAGTTTATACCGTATGATGTTTTATGAATCCTTTTGCTTTACTTGGGATCACTATGCCAAACAAACAGTAATAAGTAAAACAGGATCATAAGTACAGACTAGGTTTAGTGTTTTGGGATTTTAACCATGAATCTTTCCATGAAAGTGAAGGGCCTGTTTCTTTAAGAGCCAGCTATTATTAGTACATATAATTAAAGATTAAAACAAACTCTGGCATGAAGGTCACTCACAGTGGGCATCCAGGTCTTTTTGCCTTCATAAAGGTACATTCAAAATATCATCAAAGTACATTCCCCTTCATCATCATTTTTAATGCATCTTTTTTTTTAATGAAGCTTTTAAAGTTTGTACTGCATTTGCAAGGACATTTAAGCCCTCACAAGTATAGTAAAATTATTACAAACACACAGAAGCTTCTTTAGTTGATGTAACAATCCTTGCAGTATCCTTTGACAAACACTCTTCACATCCTCTTCCTGTTTCAAAGGGGGCCATTTCCTGTTGGCGCTGCCACCTCAGCTGTCCAATCTTCCCCTCTCCTCAAAGCTTAAATGGTTTGGTCTGCATGACTCTTATCTTATCTGGAGCAGTCCACACCTTGATAGTGAGGTGATGGAGGGAGAAAAAGTTGGGCTACACATGAACTTGTGAGTTGTGCACACACACACAAACACACACACACACAGAAAGCTTTTTAAGTTATTAGATTTAGATAAGCTATTAGATTAAAGTTTTTGACATGTTTTACTATATTTTTGAAAACATAAGCATAAATACATGCACACCTTATGAAATGCGAATTCAGCATTACATGCCATTATGTGTAATATCTATGTATAACACAACCTATTTAAACAGCATTTTGTCAGTCAGGTCTTTTAAGATTTAAATAAATGCCACAAATATTTAAACATACTGGAATGTTTACTACATTAAATATCACAATGTATGCAGGTGTGTGTGTGTATGTACTTCTGCCACTACAAGTTGTTTACAAAATTTCTCCTTTTATGTTGTGAGTTCATCCTTTGGTTAGGAATTCATTCAGTCCCAAATTGCTTGCAGAAATGTCCACACACACACACACACATATACACACTCCCTAAAGCTGGTCATAATGCACTTCCACTCTGGAAAGGAAACATATCTCACACAGCCAGAGACACAGACTCAAAGAGACACCAGTTCCTGACACACACATAGGCTCTTTACTTAAGGAAAATCATGGCATGATGATTTCCGTGTGCTCATACAGGGCTGAAAGAATTTTCAGAAAGCAAATCCCTGTAGAATTTGCTTTCTATAATTTTCTAGATTACTTTTTTGTATTTGTTTTATCTCTCCTTTCACAGCTGTCTAGCTTCTTTCTAATTTGCTAATTGCGTTGCTTTACATTAAATATATTACAATGCTTGAATTATATTCTATTTAGATAACACTTATCTTAAAAGTGCACTCAGTATTTTATGTATTTTGCGTTGGCTAACAGGGGTGCCGCTAGTAATTTCAGGCCCCCTCAATTCAGTTAGCTATGGCCCCCATACTACTTGACTCAGTGCCCATGCAACTCTCCAGCCAAGTTGTGTGATCTGCATTGGACTCCTGCTGTTTTGGTTTCCCTGCCGACCAATATGGCAGGTGTCTTGCCTAGTGGCACTGATGCAGCAAAGATTTTTAGTTACCATTTCAGTGTTTTTAGTGTCATTTCAGAAATGTGCTTTTTGCAGTTGCAAATAATTCATTTATTCTATGTGTGTGAGTGCCCAATAACAAGGGTAACTGAGCTAAAGTGAGGAGTATTCAATTAGTCACGTGGTCTCAACATGTCTGCCGCCATTAGATGACCCGTCCTATGTAAAATAAAAGAGCTTTTGTTACACTCTTAAAAATAAAGGCTCTTAAAAGGTTCTTCACAGCAATGGCATAGAACCATTTAGTCATAAAAGAACCAGTTTTCTTATAATCCAAAAAACCTTTATACCACTACAAAGAATATTTTGTGAAACAGAAAGGTTCTACAAATGTTACAGGTTCTTTATGGAACCATACAGCTAAATATGTCTCTCCTATAGCATTATAAAGCACCTTTATAAATAGTGTAGGCTGTTGATATCACAAGTCTTTTATAAACATACATTTTGCGATTTTTTTGAAATATTTGTTTTTTATATGTTTTTTAAAACAACTATGCATTTCTTTTTGCAAAACATATTTTTATTGACAGAAAATTACAGTCAGTGACAGAATTGCAGAGTGCACCTTTAAACACAAACACAATTTAGATTATATCTTAGACTAGTGTTTCTCAACCGGGGGCAGAGCTCATTAGAAGGCCTCAACAAACTTCTAAGTGGGCCTCAAGATGATTTAAATTAAAGTAATAATAAATAAGTCAAAACAAGCATTAAAATAAGGGAAAACAACTAAAAATCACGATACTTCTTTGTTTTTGGTATTTTTTTTAACAAATATGCATCTTTTTAGCAATGCCAAGCTCTACAATATTTTATTGGGTAGAAACAGTGACTTGGGGGGCCTTCAAATATTGTTGTGGACAATGGGGGACCTTGAAGCCAAAAAGGTTGAGATCCACTTCTCTAGATTACATGGGTTTTTTCCATTCTTTTTTTCTTGTTTCTCTTACCCTCTCTCATTGTCTATGGCTCTACCTCCTCCAAATTCTCCAAGGAGTATTGCAAAATATTCCTGATGGAAGTCATAGGATATGTTATTCATTCCGCCTGTGAGAGGCTTCGGATGCTAACAAAATACCAGAGAAACGTTCTCAGATCTGAGAACATCCCTTACACTGGCCACTCTTCTGTGTCCTCTCTCCTGGAACACACACTCACACACTGAGTGTTTAAACAGAGGAAATCCTCTCTTCCCGTTGGCTGACTGTGTGTTTACTCACAGAAGGACTCCACTACACTCCAGAACTGAGGTCATACACAGGGTCAAAGGCCATGATCCCCCACTCCCCACTAACATGTACAGTGTGTACCCAAAGTCCACGTCTTTCTACTCACACATGCTCATATCACATACACCCACTCGCCCGAACAAACACAGTCACACACACAACACATTTCTGTTCATCAGTTAGCCTGCCATTGTTTCATTTTTAACTGCATTTCATTGATAGCCCCTATTACAGTAAATGCATTCCTAAGACAGAGCTTCCTACACTCATATTTTCATAAAATTTCATCAAAACCATGTTGGTCACAGAAAACCTTTGGAGTGTATGAGGGAAGCAGGTTATTTTTATGGAAGCCTAAGTTGATTACTAATTAAAGACCTTATTTAGGGTTTATTTAACTTATTAAAGAGTTGATTGCTCATCTTTGACTAGGTTTTTCATTTCAAACCCACATATGTCTCAACATATGCAATATTTAGCTGCTGACCAGAGTATCTTAATTTTAAACCATCTTTCCACACAAAAGGCCTTGTTTACAACCTCCCTCTGACTTTATGTCAGTTGGATTCACACATGGTCCACTAAAAGACATTCGTGCATGATCATTCATAACCCCGATCGCAGCAAAGCGCGTTTGCAAACAGAATAGAGTTTTTGTGAAGTAGGGCTGATGGATTGGCGGCGTGACGTCAACACGCAGTTACCTTGCCGCGAGGGAGGGGGGATTAATCCGTGTATGTGTGTGTCAGGAGAGAGAGAGGCGCGTTAATCTCCCGGGAAATGGGCACGTTTGGAATAAGCGGTACCAGTCAGCAAGCGCACTCTAATATTCCAGTGGCTGTAGCAGAAGTGTTTCCAGACAGAGAGAGAGAGAGAAAGAGAGAGAGAGAGAGAGAGTATGAGGGCAGTTCTCAGGATGAGCCTGCGCTTTGAGGCTGTAAAACACTAGACCCTGAGGGCATTCTCTGAGGTAAGCGCCGTCTCTCATATTTTAACGCCACAGTGTTAAACTCAGCTTTATCTCAACAGTGCATCTATGTTTTATGTTAGTGAAGTAGCGCGCGATAAAGGTTTTTTGCGCTCCGCTCGTGACACGGAGGCGGAGAGGTCTCGCGCTCTGTTCTGTCAGCTGTGACCGTTGCGCTTAAATCGCCATATACAGACACACGACAAAAACTCTCCTGAAGTAAATATGCGTTAAAGGAGGCCGGGATTACCGCCGGTAAAGTGCATTAGTCAGGACTTGAAAGTAGATAAATGAGCTCAAACACGTTTTCAGGATACGTTCGGCGTTTTGACAGTGACTTAGTGAGATTTAAAAGTTTATAAATTCTACAAAGATGTGTGTAACAAACAACAACGATAATATTTTCTGATAAATCTTTTGTATTTCTCCAGTAATTGTTGCCCTGTTTCAGCAGGCTGTGGCTATTTTAAGGTCCACACAGACCAAATTAATGCAAATTAGACTGAGAAACAACTTAATTTCAGAGATGTGTGTGTGAGAGACAGACCTACTTTATGAGGTAGGTTTGAACAGGTTTGTCAAATGTCACACCACAGCTGCTTTTATTGTCGCTTTCTAATAAAGCAGTCATTGTATTTATAACAGTTTCTAAATACGATCTCACCTACATGGAACTTGTGTTACATCCTGAAGTTTTGTATAGGCCACGAAGAAAACAGTTTAACCGGATTATTGCTCAAATTTTAGTGAATGTGTGACTTTTACTGCTACCGGCTCGTTTTGGGTAAAATCGGTTGGCATTGTTACAGTGCGTCTCTTCTGAAGTCATATAGTGGTTCTGTTTCCTGTGTTAACATGAACTAGATGCATTGATCACAACGATAATAATCTGTTGTTCTTTAGGAAGTTTTTTCTGTCTATGAAATATGTTTTATCTATCTATCTATCTATCTATCTATCTATCTATCTATCTATCTATCTATCTATCTATCTATCTATCTATCTATCTATCTATCTAATCTGTCCGTCTCTCTGTGTAAATTCCTGTATGTGGATGGTATAGACCCCATTCAGGCTCATCTATCTATCATCTGTTTGTCTGTCTGTCTGAAAATAAAGCATACATTGAAACTATCTATCTATCTATCTGTCTGTCTACCTGCCTGCCTGTCTGCTATCTATCTATCTATCTATCTATCTATCTATCTATCTATCTATCTGTCCGATCTCTCTGTCCGATCTCTCTGTCCGATCTATCTAATCTGTCCGTCTCTCTGTCTAAGTTCCTTTATGTGGATGGTATAGACCCCATTCAGGCTCATTTAAATATGTTAACTATCTTCATTTAAATATTAATTTAAATGTGCACGGTCCCTCACCCCCTACCATAGGTGTCTTCGCTTGCTTCATTTAAAGGCTGACTTTCATTGCAGCTCTGCCTCTTCTGGAAAACTGCATGTGCATCTCCGCGCAAGCGAAAAGGTGAGCCGTAGTTGTACAGCCTCATGTGAATGAATTGGGCGCCCAGCTGAGATGCCGCGACACTGACGGTCCTGCCCTGCTGCCGAACCGGACCACTGACAATGATAAAAACGAGGATGTCCACACGGCGCTTGTAGCGCAGAATTCACCCTTACAGGACTCCGAACGAAATATCCTAATCTGATCCGCGCTTATTCAAACTTCAGATGGACTACATTCACTCTACACTGACCAGTAAAATGAATTGGATCACACTTCTGCTGGCCGGCTTGACTTTTTGGAGCAACGTGTCAGTGCACAGCTGCTTAGATTATGATGATAGCTATGATTATTATGAAGAGGACAAAACAGAGACGATAGATTACAAGGATCCATGCAAAGCTGGTAAGACACTTTTTGTCTTGTTAACACTTTGTGGGGTGATCAAGGGACAACACATAAACATCAAACATTCTCATTTGATAAGGCGATGCACTTAAATTTAACAGTTAATAAACATATGGGCAAGTTAGCGGCTGTGGGTGGTATTCCCAAACTTTAGTTGTTGTCTTTACACCGGGACTCTTTACGGGTTCCCGTGTAAAAAGTCTGATTGACTGACTTTAAATGTATTTTCCCCCTTTGTTTATATTTTTCACAACTCCCCCTCCTCCACTGTAAACGACAGAGGCTGTTATAATTCTGTTTCTCCCGGGATGATCCCGCGGCTCGAGGGTCCACGTGCGCTGTGCTGTCTTAAGCCGCACGCGCTACCTCTCGCAGCCGTCCCACCTGTCCGCGCGCACGTTTGTCCGTGCAGGTAGAGCGCAACTGCAAGATCTACTCTCTTTTATGTAATTACTATATCGATCACTAAATCCATCTTAACCTGTCTGGTGCTTACACTTAGCAAACAGGACCCCTTTTCCCTAAATTAACATTTGTTATTATGTAAGAAAAAGAAACACGTAATGTGTACCGAGGCTTAATTTTTGCCTTTTTGACCATGTTAATCTGAATTCTGAGATGCGTGTGAAAGCCTGTGTCCAGTTTTGGGTGTACCTGTGATTTTAAAAAATGTTTTTACACATCAGTGTCAAAAAACCCTTCTGAGGACTTTTTAGCTGTTCCTCACTAGCAGTAGACTCATAAATTAGGCAAATCATGTTTAGCTTAAAACCATTAGACCGGTATAAAAAAATCTTACTAATAGAGTAATCAAATAGTAATAGAGTACAAATATGTGTGTGCTAGGAGTGTAATGTCTGTTTGTACAGCAAATTGTTATCTGACAGTCTCCACTGATGTTCTGTTAAACCTTTGCATTTATGATGTTTATAAATAATGTATAAATATTGTAGTGAATATAAAATAGGTGGTATAGGTATCATACATGGAATTATGATTCTCCATGTAGTATGGAGAGTTGAACTGTATTTTCAAATATTACAAAAGCTCACAGGCTCCATGAGTAAGTGTGTGTGTGTGTGTGTGTAGTTCATTTGAAGAGTGGCATGTATAGACCCATATATAGCATTTGTATCATTATGTTGACACAGCCTAATGGAGATCACTAGACTAGTAATATGATTTTTTTCTCAATCTCATCCCTTTGATGTTTGTGTGCCTGTGCGTGTACTCCACCTAAAGCATAGCAGATGTTTAAATGCACTGTCTGCAGTTACATTCTGTAAAATTGCTCTGTTCCTCCCTTTCCCCTCTTTCTCTCTCTCTCTCTCTCTCTCTCTCCCTCACACACCAACACACACACACACACACACACACACACACACATACACAAATGCATTACCCCCATCCACATTTCTTTCTTATTATCCTTTGTGTACAATTAAGACATATAAGGTTTATTTAAAAACTATAAATCTGATATTTTGTCCCTAGTGAATGTGTTGTCATTGTTTCCATGCCTTAATAAGACAGACAGATGCATGCATACACACACACATATATGTGTGCACTCATGTTTGGGGCAATGTGTGCATGTCTGGGTTTATACGTGTAGGAGGAATATGACGTTTAGGCAGTTCAGGGAGGACCTCTGTTTTTCCAAACTGTAAAATATTTAGCCTTTAGAAATTTGACATCCCCGTTGATAGCAGTTCTACAGGGAGAGGGTGGACATTATTTCATAACCTTTAAGCACATGCATAAAACACATACTTTAATGCATTTTTATGTTTTAAACACACTGCTCACATTCAGTTCTCTCAGATTAACATATATTTCCAGATGTTTAGTTCATTATTTTACACCGATGAGCTCAGTAGCGAAATACAAACCTGAAAAGTTGGAACACACTGTAATGTAATCACAGCACATTACTTGATTACATGTAAAACAGCCTGTTTAATTAATATTAACATGTACCCTGCTCCCTTATAAATTCCAATGTACACCCAAGATGACTGAATGTATTTATTACTCATGTTAGTGTCTAAGATATGATTAAACTACAGTTAAGTAAACTACCATTAAATTACTTCTACAGTTGGCCACAATGTAAGGCACTCTAAAGATCATTATGCAAACATTTAAGTTTTACCAGATGCAATTTTCAACATACATAACCCTTCAGGGAAAAAGGCATTAACACGCTTCCAGATCTGTGCATCATACCAGATGAAATGCTGACCATCCAAAAACTGTCCAAGTCATTGAGCGTCTTCGATCCACCTTTCTCTAATGCTAACGCTAGCCACTCTCTTAGCTGATGAAGCATTTTACCGACATGTTCGTAGTATAGCCTAACATTAGCATATCACCCCCGTGTTGATGTTTTAGTAGAATTAGCCATGCTAATTCAATGCAAGGTGTCAATGGGGGAAGCTGCTGTACTGTCCATAAATAAACCTCAATGTAATTTAATTATAAAAAGTTGTATTAAACCTTGACAAGAGAGATTTTGCAAAACACACTTAAATATCTTATAAATGGCATCTCTAGTTCTTGACATAAGCAAATTTTTAATTAAATAATACATTATTTAATCTTTTGGATTTTTTTCAAATTTACTATTTCGGATGGTGGGACAAGTTGGTTTGGTTTTTCTTTGCCTATTGGACCTTCTGCAGAAATGTCATCCCACAAGGATTGCAAAACCTAAAACACACACATTTACTTGTGTGTGTACAATGTGCACCACCTTCATGAGATCCTATTAATGGTTTGTTTTGGTTGACATAACAGAAGGCTATTAGCTTCATTACTGAGGTGAATGCATTGTTTATGACCTCTGTTCTTGTTTACAGAAACCGGGAGCTCTATTGGTTTCAATAGGTCACTAAAGGGCTGGTTACATTATACAGTCATTAGGCGATGTTATCTGTTTCTGTTATCTTAAGACATTGTAAGCTTAACGACACTGTTGCCACAGAATAACCAATCTTTTCGGATTATGCAAATTCAGCCCACGCCTCCTTGTTTAGGCAAGAGAAACATAAACAAACCCGAGGGACTTTACTGGGGGTGTGTGTGGACAGGCTTAGCTCAAGGGGCAAATGTGCAGAAAGGAGAGCTTTCTCCCTCCCTCTATTTCAATTTAAAGTACATTATTGGCATGATTGTGTGCACTTACAATATTGCCAAAGCATTTGACATAAAACAGGAGACATACATTAACACAACAAGTAATAAGGAGAATAAAAAGTAAAAATAAAATAAAATAGAATACAATATAAAATGACGTATACAATATAAAATAAAATATAAACATCTGTCTCTGTCTCATCTGCCCTCTATCTCTCTGTCTCTGTCTCTCTCTCTCTCTCTCACACACACACACACACAGACACACACACACACACACACACGCACACACACGTTTACTTATCTATCTAAATGGGGACATTCCAAATGTAGTTTTTATACACAGCTAGTTCTAAACAATATAACTTAACCCGCATTCTAACCCTAACAGAAAACTTAACTTAACAAAAAAAAACATTCTTTACAAATGAGGACGTCCCCAAAAGGAGGTTTTGCTCAGATTTGTTAGGTTTTGCTGACTTTTGGGTACAAATTGGTCACCCAAGATATGGTTAGATAAGCCCCACAACCCACACACATGTTGGGTTTTCATGTTTAATAGGAACATTCCATAGATGTAATGGTTTTATACTGTACAAATATATTCTATTCTCTAAACCTAACCCTTACAGAAACATTTCTGCACAAATATCATTTGGGAACATTTGGTCCCCGCAGTGGTAGAAAAACGAGAACACAGACTCAATAATGCTTGAACAGCTGGTGAAGCTAACATGCAAGATGGTCCCATTTAATATGGCAACAACTTAGTGGTTATAGTAGTAAATGACAGTAAATTTTTGCCATACTCTCTATTATAAGTACTGACTGTAAGTGTTCAGTGTTTTAGCACAGTCTGTGTGTTGGTGTGTTATGATGCTGCTGTCACAGCTTTACAGTGTTGTGCCTTAACATCTGTTCTTACCTTTAATTCTTCCACATACAGATTTCTGTCTTAAGGCAGATGGACTAAGTGTGGAATAATAAAAGTTGTAATAATGCACATTGACACATTAACGCATTAGTCTGAATGACATTGTGCTTGTCTGGTATCACGTGTCACATATTCTTGGCAGGGAGATTAACCTTCAAGCTGGTCCAAACAAAAAGCTGCAGTAGCTGAAATTGAGCTTGATCACAAATTCTTTTATAAACATACTTATACACAGATATAGTTTGCATAAACATGTCTATATCTGCTGGGAATATAAAGTTGTCTTTGTATGGTGAAAATCTCAGCTCTACATATGTGTAACATTCATGGTCACCTGTTTACATATTACTTATGACCCCGTATGTGTGTGTATGTGTGGTGGAAATGACTCTGTGTGGTTGGTCATCTTGCTGGTGTTGTTCTTGGGAAAACAGAATGTGAATATTTGGCCGTGTGCTTATCTCATGCCATTAGAGTGCACTAAACACATTTCCATCTCTTTGTACACTGATTTCCCTCCCTATGTGTGTGTGTGTTCGCTTGCATGTGTGTGTGACGAGTGTGGGAGCCCACTTCATTCAGGCACTTATCTCTTCCTGGTAGCCTGCATCCTGCCACTTAGCTTGAGAAGAGTCTATCTCTCTCTCTTTCTCTCTCTCACTCTCTCACACACATACACACACAATCTCATTCATACACTTTACAAAAGAGGGTTTTCATAATAAAACTGTGTGCACAGCAAAACAGACAGTGAGTAAGAAGAAAAAGCCTTCATTTGTCTATACCCTACAATATAAATATATTTAGCTGGAGTGTGTAGATGTATTGAGTTTGAAATTTAAACTTAGTTTTACTTGAATGCAAAGTACTTACTACAGGCATGACATCAACCTGCCTGTCTAAACATGCATTCACATGAAACTTCAAAGCTTTCAGGATCTAATCAGACAACTCTTGGCTCTTTGACTGCATTTACTCTGGATTTAAGGTGGAGAAATGGTCAATGGAGTTATGTTTATTAAAAAGGTTTTCCAGGAGCACTCTGGCCTGACAGGCAGCTTCCGAAAATTCCCAAAAATCCCAGTGTCAGCAGCACGAACTGTTTGTTTTGGAGCAGGAAAACATGAGTCAGCAATCCGCACGCTTCCTCTTAGAATGCATTTTACTAATTAAACAATTACAGCTTTACACATCCTGACGTGTGAAAAGGTGCTTTGATGCACCGACAATGGTTGACGTTCTTCTCTCACACATTTACAAAGAGTGCGATGACAGTGATGTTGCTGTAGTTAAAGAGGTCTCTCTTTCTCTCTCTCTCTCTCTCTCTCTCTCTCTCTGATGCTCATAGCTAAGCCTAGAGCTCCTGATCAGTAGAATCCATTATATGTTCAGTTGTGTTTGTGTTTAATCTACGAACAGCATGTAAATAAAAAGCTTTGTTAAATATTAAAAGTTTAACTATAAATATTTTTAATGTGGGCCCTGTTTGATATCATACAAGAGTTTTACCCTCTCTGCCAACATTTTCATTGGCCTATACTAAAAAATACAGAGAAAATATTTTTACAACATACTTTTTAAGTGTATATTACATGTATATAAAAATATTATACATGTAATATATTTTAATACAGTTTTTTACTTATTTTTTATGTTTGTAATTTGCAATAATATCGGGACATTATAATAACATGCATGATTAAGAAATTTATTAAAGTTACATAGGAACGCAGTTTAGTGACTATTTCATTAGTTTAGTCCAAAACCCATTGTGCATCCTTATTGTTAAACCATGATATTGTTTTATCAGTTGGTCAGGTGTCATGTATGGAAACATAAATGCCATTGGTTTGGGCACTGGTATTATATATCTAAAAAACAGACTGTAATGACACAAGACGTGAATTACTGACATCATCAGGATATAAATGCGACATCAAGCAGTTAGTGGAATTTTGTTTGGATGCACAGGGTTTTGTGTTGGTGCATCTGCCGGTCCCGGATTTTCCTGTGATCAAGCTTGCTGGAATGCCTGCTGGGCTGTCACCCAGAATTCTCTGCGTCATGTCTCTCTGACACATGGCTCAAATGTCATTGACAAACAGTAACACCCCACTCATCCCACAGGTCCCATGACACTCATTCATCAGACTCAGCTGTATGTTTCTGTGAGTTTCATGAGAAAGGGATTCTTGGTATTAATCTGACATCATGGTAATGGAGTGTCAACATATGGTGAAAATTGCTATGCACATAGTATGTGTGTGTGTTTTTTTATAATGTGCTAATCACTGCCTCCTTCCAACATTCTCTATGACATCTGTTGTCTCTGTGTACATAAAAACAGTCTGGTAATCAAATTAAAATTAATTCAACACAAGATAAAACAAGTGATCAGCCCTTATCCAAACATACAGTCTTCCCAGCTAACAATTTTGGGTGGAAAGGAATGTTTACATAATGTTTCCATTAAGTAACAAAAACATTTAAAATGTTATTTTTAAAGTTCTAAGAACTTTTGATGTTGACAAAATTTTTAGAGAATGTTAGCCAACGTAAGGTTTTATTTAAATAACCATAAATAATACATAGAACATAATATTAAATAAAATAGTTAATTTTTGATCAACATTTTTCTCAAGTCGTCCGCCATCTTGGATGTATTGTGAGTTTGCCTATATTGCAAATTATGTATAATTATACTAAATATAAACTGAGATTTATACATTTATAAATGAGATTTATACATAACTCATATATAAATCATAAATCTGAAAAAAAAGGAAAGAAAAAGGAAAAAGTAAGAATGACATGGATCTGTCCAGGATAACCTCATCAGAAAGTCTCATTTGGAACTGCAGTGTTACCTTAAGGATAATCTCTCATTTTAATACACAATCATGCACATGGCTATCACTGTACCCAGATTAAAACACACCTCCCACCGTACAACAGTAACCTTGGCACTGAGATTAACATTTCATATTTGCCAAAACCTGTTTATAAACCTGCAGATGTTACAGTCTGCTGGAGACTCTTTGTTCCCATTAGAGCGGTTGTATGAGAGCCGTCATGTTTTATTGAGCACGTCATTTGAGGTTGTAAAGCTATTAAACTCTTCATTTAATTTGATTTTAACATCATCACTGTCTCTGTGCCAAAAGCTGTTTTACAGTTTACAGTCTCACGGTAAACTGGTGTCACTATGATGATCACATGCTCGTAATTTGATTCCCCCTTATAGACCATAATCAATTCTTTAGTACAGTCTCTGCTCTGTGTTTATCGATCATCACGGTGGAGGTTATTGACTGGTGCTAAGTTAAGATGTGCAGTCAGTGGCTTGTGGATGTTAGGGGAACATGTGATTGCTGTGGTAATACTCAGCTTTAATGCCAGACTTCCTGAATCGATGTACAAATTCAACACAATGACTTTTCCTTTGCGGTCGAGTCTGAAAAACTGTCCTTGTTCAAGAAGTGACCTGACACTGTATTTCAAACTGTCTTGTCCTACTATCAGGGCTGTTAACTGCAGAGAGTTTCAACCTAGTTTCAACTTTAAAGTGTGTAATTATTTAACAGTTATTGAAATATGAATAGCAGTTGAGTTTGTGGGCTGGGTTTGTGTACTTTCAAATTGATGGTTAAATGGTGATTTCTGTGACTATGGGAGACCTCCATAAACACTCTTATCACTCTTGTATGTCTGCAATATTTGTAAGATTGGATACGATTAGATAAGATAAAAATTCTGTAATCCTCTATGGGAATTAAGATGTTGCAGTGTTGCATACAAATAAGGTTAAAATAAACAATAAATACGGAAACAAATGAGAGGAGAATAAGAACCCTGTTGCAATAAATTTAACTGTAAAGTTTTATAACATTAATATGTAAAAAACAACAACTATATTTTGATGTTACACTAATTTACTTGACAGGTAAACTAAATAGCCGAACAACAACCGAATATATATATATATATATAATATATATGGCAAACATTATCTTAACATTTTCAGTATTGTTTCGATGTATAAATTACTGCCTGTTACTGTGTTAACCAGTGGGCCAGGCTGACTGTATTCAAGACTGTATGACAGGGTCAGCCAAGAAAAAACCTTTAACATGTTAATGTTATTATAGTAAATCAGTTTACATTAATTGGTGACTGCTGAGCAGAAAACCCAACTGAAAAGTTCAGTTGTGTTTTCTGAAAGCTTTCAGAGGATTTTTTAAGACATTTTTTGTGTCATCCTGTAACAGAGACTCCCACAGTCGAGCAGAGTGGGGTTAGATCAGTGCTAATATTAGTTCTCTATAAAGGGTGTGATTCACAGGAGACTTAGGCTCCATTTAATTGTGATACTGAGCACAATCACAGATTCAGACTGAACATTATGTGAGGAATTGATGGGGAAGGGACGATCGGATGTTAATAAACACACGTGCACATGCACAAGGGCAATGTCACATCAATATAGAACGAGCAAGATTGCTTAAAGCATAATTCTTATTGTTTATTGTTTTATATCAAGGTTGAGGAGGGAGTGACCTGCCAAAACTAATCTCAAACACACACACATGGCAGAGATCCTAAAATAATGTACTTTTTCATGGCCATCTCTATGACCTCCTTGGCGGCAGTCTAATTTAAGAATGTATGATGTCATGACTGTAATTGTAATTGAATGTTAGGAATGTTGAGACAGACGGGATACAGACAGTGGGAAGATCAGAACAGAACACAAAGTATGTATGTGTACATATTCCTTGTCATCAGCAATAGCTGGCTTACTCAGCATCCGAGGGCTGTATACATTGTCTCAGGGGAACTCAGTGTGTGTGAGAGCAGAGGGCACATTGACAAGCTTAAGATGTTAGCTCTCATGTTAACTTGTCCATTGATTGCATATGCAGCAAACCTTAAATTAGCATCAGTCAAAGGCTGAGGACACACTGATCTTGGAGTAGAGGTGTCTGCTGGTGCTTAGACCATCTGTGATGCTGCCAAAGAGTGTGTGTTTGCATCCTCTAATAATATCCTTCTCTGTTTCCTTTCCAGCTGTATTTTGGGGAGATATCGCCTTGGATGAGGAGGACTTGAAAATGTTTCAGATTGATGGGACGATAGAGCTCACACAGCAGTCGCATGACAGGCAGGGCCACACATCTGGTAAGACACCATTATACATCAGGAATCAATAGTTTGTCATTGTTTACTCATTGTATACTTACATACGGCATTACAGACCTCTTTCTTTTTCTTTTCTCCATGGAACACAATAGGTTAGTCTTTTAAAAGGTTACAAAGTCACCATATAAGTATCATAAAAGAGATCCACATGACTTGTGTGCTATATTGTAAGTGTGCTGAAGCCATATGATTGCTTTCTATAAGGTACAGACTGAAATTTATGTAATTTATCACTAAAAATCTCTCCTTGGTGTGTTCACGAACATGTTCTGGAGTTCATCTTACTTGACTCAACGAGGAACCACTTTCATGATACTTTTATAGTGCTTTTTTAAGCTTTTTTTAGGTCCCAATGTACTGTAATTATCTGAGCTCACGCACGCTTTTTCAGCTGAGTACAGTAGCAGATGTAGACAAGGTTAAAGCTGCAGTCAGCAGCTGCTGAGGGTTGTTTCTGGTGCGAAAAACAACAGTGACTCTTTCTACAGTTCAAGGTCCAAGGTTTGAGCTTCTGTTTGACTCAGTCCTTGAAGCCGCCCATGTGGTTTTATTGTCCCGATGACATGTTTGAAGTCAGACCTTCCTCCAGGCGTTAAAGGGTCCCCAGCTAACAGGAAATGTTCTTAGAATGTTGGCCAATGTTCTCTAAAAATTCTCCCAAGGTTATCAAAAATATAATTGCAGTAATATTAGTAGAATGTTTTTCTAACATTTTATATCCTAACAAAAGCGTTATTCTTAAAAAGTGGAATATTTTAAAAGCTTATACATTTTTTTTAAAATAATATTCCTATAATTAAGCAATAACAATACTACAATGTCTAAAAAAGTGAATGTTTTGAATGTTCCCAAAGCTTTCAAAATAACATTACATTACAATAACATACCGTTTTTGTTACTTAATGGAAATGTTACAAAAACATTCTTACAACCTTAAGTTGTTAGCTGGGCCTATGCAAGGTGACATACAGTACAGAAACACACACAGACTCACAACAGCCTCTGTGGAGTGTGTTTTTAAGAAAATATCTATGGCTTTATCAGTCTGAGATGCTGAGGTGTCATACAGATAGGATAGATGGCTATAATTGTGTCGTGGGCTGTGTGTGATCTCAAGATATTAAAGTCATATTGACAATGAATAATGCATGGGGGATATTGGGAGTTTATAGCTTCAGATGATTAGACTTGATAAATGCTCCTGTCTCAACTTCTCTGCACCATCAGCAAACAACCGGTGTGAATGTGTGCGTGTTTACATTGTAAGCCCTATTGTTTCTTATGTAATAGTAGAAGTGCAGAAGTGTATCCGCCTGTGTGTATTTCTGTGTGTGTATGCAAATATTTGTTTCATTGCAAAATAAAAAAAGTTTGCTAACAGAATCGCTGATATTTAAGCTGTCTAAACTGGACAAAGCCAAATGTGTATGCATAAATTAAGATCAGGCCATAATCGATATAAATAATCTAAGACAATATATTCAGTCCCGCTGGTTTATGCAATAAGTGCTGCTCACAGACACACTCTAGGGGAGAGCCAACAATGAGAACTTTACCTTGCTGGGTTGCAACATAGTCAGCAGTATCACTTCTATCAGCATCCAAATCTTTGGCAGCAAGGAGTTGGAAGGGAAACCAAAAGCCATGATAAGGATTCAGTTTTGCTTTTCCATTCTGACTGGGGTCATCACAGGATGTGCCACCAGGGGCAGAAGGTTGAACTGCATCAGGACCAGGAATAGCAATAGGAGCAGTGATGCATGTTCAAACCAGTTAGGACAGGTCCTCCTTGGATATTTCCAGAATCATCAAGATGCTGCCACGTACACAACAGACCGCACTGTATACCTGTTAGTGTATGTGTGTATGAGAATGTGTGTGTGTGCATAAATCCCTGAGCTCAGCCTTTTCCTGCGTCTTCGATTCCGAGTTTTGTTTGTTCCTCACTTTCCTGTTCACATCGGAGAAATTCCAGAGAGAGAGAGCAAGAGAGAGAGCGAGAGAGGAAAAATTAAATAGCGCAAAGGAACATACACGTGTGAATAGAGATGTTCAGTAGGAACCCTGGGAGTGAAAGAAAAGATAGGTGAGATGTTGAAGTGATGGAGTGATGAGGTGAGGTGAGGATAGAGGGGTAAAATAAGTGTGAAAATGGCAGAGCCAGAGAGGAATTTCACACATCTGTCTTGACTCAGTCAAGTTCCAGCTGAAGACGATGTTCATGTAACATTATATGAAAATAACATTAGCACAGTTAGCAAAACTACATCGATACAACCAGTTTACGGTGGATTTTACATTACTACACACTTAAGAAACTTACACAGCTAAAAAAGAAACTAAATATATAACTTATAACTTAATATATAACAGTAAAATTAGGCAAATGTATAACATTTCTTTTTAGTTTTACTGTGAAATCCAACAATAAGCAGTATTTTATTTCCTTCTGCACACACACAGTGGTTTAATGGTTACTGCATATTTAGAAATAGCCAGGACATCTGTGGATGAAAATGGGGTCATCCCTCGAAGAAATCTTGGAATATGATACTCTGTAAAACACTGTAGAAAAAATACTGACAATGTTGTTTAAGTGTTGTTTACAAGTAAGCAGGGTGTTAGAAAGTGCCTTAGATAACAAGAAATGTATTTGTCAAGGTTTGCAAAGTTCCTGTCATTTCAAAACATTCAAGATTGTGTTTTAAAGTTTGCCCACATGTTCTGTACACACCTGTGGACACGCAGTTCTTGCCAATTTCCTTAGTGTTCATAAAAAATACTTCAACACAATTTGAATTACTTTCCACAGAGTTGCAAACAGAACCATGTGCATCTAGTTATGATAAATGGTAACTAAAAATGATAAAAAAAAGATAACTAAGCAGCAAGTCATTAAAATGCAGAACATTTAGTGTCTGATTAATACGGATTGCAGGTGGTTAGTGAATAAGATCCAGATTTGGCACAGCTGTTTAGTGAATTCGGTGTTAAATATCTGCATAATACTCTGATGTATTTCTTTTTCTCAGGTGGTCTAGGAGAACATAATTCCAATAAGAAGAGGGGCTCGTTATATCTGTTACTGGACAGAATACGACGACTTGGCTTTGGTAAGTTCACCTTTATACTTGAGCAGACATAGCGTTGCAATAATGCCTAACAGCACTGGACATATCATATGACAAAAACTACAATAAAACATTGTGACATGATTCAAACAGACGTGTTCAGAGTTTTGACGCAGTGTCTAAGTCAAAGAGTTACTCTCTGTCTTTGTCATGACTCCAAGTCTCTAGTTTCTAGTAAATGTTTTCAATATGCACAAACTATGTTGCAGGAGTTTATCATATATTATCATACATTAAAAATGTATTATTCGTAGCCTTTTTCATTAAGTCTATAAATCTTACTGGAAGTATTTGACTTGAAGCAGAACCATAATACTAGATGCATTCCAAACTATATCACATATCTACATTTAGCATAAAATAAATACAATTAAATAATTCAGTATTTTTAGCATGCCATATGTGGCACAAAGAGATAAAGCCGCATGCTTGCTATATTTGTCCAGTTGTTAATGTCAGTAAAACCTAAAACATTAACCGTGTGTTGTCATTGTATCTTATCTCAAGCAATGTAAAGAATTTTTAATGACTTTGCTAACTTTACTACACTGGAATCATTTACAGTCATGCTGGCAGGTTGGATTTGCAATAAGAGCCCATGCACGTGTGTTTAACCTTTAAAGAGTAAACTGTCAAGGATGTCTGCCTGATTTTAGCAGTGAGACATTTTTAGCAGTTTAATATCTTTAATCCCATCTCTCATTACTAGAGGTACTGTGGCATTTGATTTGATACAGCTGATATTTAGAAGCCAAACAAAGAAAGTAAAATGAAAGACATCTTGTGAAAATGCAGTGAACTGAAGTGAGGGGAAATGAAATTTGCTTGATGTTTTTAATTCTATCTTTATCTCTTTATGGTGTAGAGTCATGGCCGGTGAACAACAGTGAAGATGTGCCGATCCCTAAAGCCGGAGGGAAGACTGGAAACAGCGTCAAAGGTGGGAAGTCACGAGTGCCACGTGCTGCCACATCCCGAGCAGAGAAGATCTGGCCCGGAGGAGTCATCCCTTACGTCATAGGAGGCAACTTCACCGGTAAGGGATGGAGGTATGCGCATGTGTGTTTACCACTGGCATATCAATGTTTGTAATTACATGTAAAATTCTGTGTTTCTCAGGTAGTCAGAGGGCTATGTTAAAACAGGCCATGAGACACTGGGAGAAACAGACATGTGTCACCTTTATCGAGAAAACCGACGAGGAGAGCTACATCGTCTTCACCCACAGACCATGCGGGTATGTGTCTGTGTCATCAATGATTATTACATTTTTCATAAAGGAAATATGAAGTACACACATTTTGCTGTGTCCTTCATCGTAACCCACAGGAAAATTTTTCAGAAGACTTTATGGGCATCACAGTGGTCTTTCATTGAAGTATCATTGTCTAAGATGATGTAAGATGTGCAGACATGTATATTGGCAAATCTGACCACAGTTGCAAGATCTTTTGAAATATCTAGAGAGAAAACACATGAAAATTACGTTTCTTAGGAGAAATGAGTCTTTTCTCAGGAGAAATATTCGAGAAGCAGAACACTTTCAGATAGCAAAGAGATCTCATTTGTGACTTCTTTTCTGTGGAATCCCTAGTGCATCTTACTCTGAGATTTGAGTTTTGACACCTCTGCGCGTGTTAATTAACACGTATTTGATGTAAAAAAGGTCAAGTGAAACTCACTGGTCATTGAGGAACACACTCAGATACTCGCTCTCATTGTTATGAGTGTATCCTGTAAGGTGTGTGTTTGTGTATGTTTGTGAGAGCGAGAGAGTGAGTGTCGGCTGAGACGACTGCAGTCGGCCTGGCTTTCCTTCCTGCCTCGTTACCACGGTGAGCAAACCGCCTATTGTTCTAAGGAATGGAATCCTAACAGTGTGTTAACAAGGAAGAGAGAGAGAGAGAGAGAGAGAGAGAGAGAAGGGAAGACGGAAATCGCATAAGTCCAGATAAACATGTTCCATATCTGAAAACTTTGTTTTTGATTGATCAATTGATCACATGGAACATTGTTTAATGTGACACAAGACATGATAAGATGGTTTTGAACTGCTAATAGTGCTACTATTCTATGAATGTTTTTCAGTCTCATGCATGGAAACAAAGGATGTACAGTGTCCTTTTGGTGAGTGGATGGATAGAGAGATGCTGGTGGAGAGGGCACAGGGGGTGACATGAAATAATGAATCAGATTCAGAGAGATTACAGAAAAACAGACAGAAAGACCATTGACAGAAGGGCAAAGGTAGATTAGAGCAGGGCAGACAGAGGAAAAGAAGAGGGCATTACATAATATTATCCGTCTCAGTGCGCTCATATCTGTTATAATCAGTGGACCTCATGCAGCAATAAACTAAAAGACAAAAATAATTGTAAAGATTTGAGACTTTGCTTTTGTGAGAATTCATCGGCACTGAATATTTTGCATGATTTTACAAGAATGAATATTTGCGGATGAGTGTAAATGTACTTATAATTTGTATTCAAGTTACTAGTCAATTTATATATAATAATATTTCTTTATTTAAGTTTTAGTAAAACACTTTTGATTAGATGTAGGTTTGTGAATGTGTTGTTTTCTTGTGTTTGTGAACATGCTATCGTTGGCTATGAAATGAGGGATTAAGGTGTTCTAATCCACGTTATAAATAGTGACTGACTGGAATTGAGATTACTGCTTTGTGTTTGTGTGTCTGAGACATGACTAAATGAAGTCTATAGTACACATACGCACTTGACAGATACTTTTATTCAGAAAGACTTACAAGTTATACATTTTATTAGTTTGTCCCCTTAGAAATCAAACCCACAACCTTTGTGTTGCTAACACAATGTTCTACCAGTTGAACTACAGGAATACTGCCTATACAGAAACAATACCTAAACATATGGTATGGTCCCTAAAATAGAAGCAAGCACATCACTCTGATTTTTACAGTAAAGTGTAATATACAGCTAAAACTATAACTGTAATTTCTACAGCCAGTTTATAATAGCAAGCTGTCTGCATACCAGGAACAGAGGGCATGACATGTCATCATGGCACAGATGAACGGCAGATACTGACAGCATTGTAAAACTCTCAGCCAATCACTGCCCTGCCACACCAATCTGTGATTGGATGGCTTATTCCAAGAACACAGCATACACAGCATTACATGTAAACAGCATTTTAATGTGAGCATATTAAAATATAGCTGATCAGAATACACTTGACATTCATTAAGCAGCAGGGTTGTGAGGCTGCTGGCAATATTGCTGTTTATAATAATCGGATTTACAGGCTTACCAACAATAACAAGTGAAACAATTCACCCTAATGTGCCAGATTCTCACCTGTCTAAATAAACACACAATATAGTGTGACTAGCCAATACAGTCACATATTAATGCAATTCTTATTCTTCCAGTGTGGTATTGATAAATTACTGTCTTCTTAGTAATTATGTTGGGTGCCACATTTTTCTCTTGTTCCTCTTTGTGTCACAGTTTTCACAGTTGTCAGAAGCGAGCAATGTGTACTTATTTGTCAGTAAGGAAACAACACAGCAGGAATCCGAGGCTGACCTCGGCTTACCCCTGATCACTGTTAATCAGCTCTCATTATTTCACGTCACCCAGCTCACCCCAAAACACTCACACAGCTCACCACTTATCACACCCTAATTACAATTATCTCAGTGGTTCTCTGACCTAATCATAACCTGAACTTTTTATGAATGGAGTGAGCCACCATGATGCTGACCTCAGAACACCAGAGTTTAAATTGTTTGCTTTATTGGTTCTGTAGGTGTTGTTCATATGTTGGTCGTCGTGGCAATGGTCCCCAGGCAATTTCCATTGGGAAGAACTGCGACAAGTTTGGGATTGTTGTTCATGAACTCGGGCACGTAATCGGCTTTTGGCACGAGCACACCCGACCTGACCGTGATGACCATGTGACTATCATCAGAGACAACATCCAGCCAGGTACTGCATGACCCATGATTCATGTTTTTATATCCTACCTGGTACCTGCTAGTGGCTGCATTCATACAGCAGAATACAGTTTTCTATCTGGATTGATTGTCCCCACATCCAGATTGCACTGTAGTACACAAAGTACATGCCCACCTAATAGGAAATATTCCCAGGATGTTGGCTAACATTCTCTAAAAGCTCACTCAATGTTATCAAAACATTCTTGCAGTAACATTAATAGAACTTTTTAGTGTAATATATCATATATCAAATATCCTATTCTTAATTTGTTAGTGGAACGTTTTAAAAATGAATAACATTTGAATGACGTTTCTAAAACAAAACAATAATACACTGTCTAAAAAATTGGCCCAAAACATTCCTAGAATCTTCAGAAAACATTTTTAACATTTTTGTTAATTATTGGAATTGTTAAGAAAACATTCTTACAACCAAAAATTGTTAGTGGGGTGTTTATACACAGTTCAGTTATATAGGGATTAACAACCACATTCTTTAACTAAACACTATGCTTTTTAGTTCATACAGAAAGGATTCTAGTCATTTCTGTAAGCTGTTGTATGAACAGGCCAATTCGAGATTCACACCTGTTAGTAAATACTGATGTCAATCCCAAACACTGATTGTACGAATGTGGTCTATCTGTTTTAAAACATCTGTTTGTGTATGCACTCAGGTCAGGAGTATAACTTCATCAAGATGGAGCCAGGGGATGTAAACTCCCTTGGCGAGCCGTATGATTTTGACAGTATCATGCATTATGCCAGAAACACTTTCTCCAGGTGAGACTTCGACCTCTGTCTTTTTAGCAGTCCATCTGTCTTTCTGGCTTTCTATTTATCTCTCTCTCAAATGTCAAAGATTTACACAAGGAATTTCACACTCTGTAATTGAATTCAGGCTTTTCTAAGCAAAATAATCTTAATTGTTCTCCGTTGCCTTGTTCCTTCTCAGAGGAATGTTTTTGGACACAATTCTTCCTTCTCGTGATGAGAACGGTGTCAGGCCTGCGATCGGTCAGAGAACTAGACTGAGCAAAGGAGACATATCACAGGCCAAGAAGCTGTACAGATGCCCAGGTAGGCCTGAAATGTCTACATGTTTGTGTGTGTGAGAGTGAAAAATGGAAATGAAAGATGACACAGGGTGTACACTGAAAAAAGATGATCTCATTTTATGGGCAGAGAAGTGTCTCCAGATAATAACCGTGTGTATGCGTGAGTGTGTTTGCTTGTGTGATGTCATTTGTTTTTGTCAGTTTTATGGTGCATGTGTGCCTGAATCTCACTCAGGAGAGTGGAGAGGGCCACCCTGACATTTCAGAGACAGCATGATGGGATTCTTTCGCTCTACTGCCTGTGTGTGTGTGTGTGCACAAGTGGCGTATGAGTGTGTGTTGTTTTGCTGTATTGTTTGAGTTCATGCACTAGTGACGATTGTGTGTATAAATGCATGACACATGACCTACTTTACATACAAAAACAATTACCAACTTTACAATTTGCAGAGTAAAAGTTTTGAACATTTTGTCATCATTTACTCTCTTGTCATTTTAATTGTGAGAATCATCATCATACAATTCTCCGGTACAGAAAAGAACAGCCCAGACATTCCATATTGCACAGTCTTTTGAGATTTAAGGAGAAAAATAATATGCTGTTGGAGTGACAGTGTTGAATAAAGTATTCCTTTAAGTCCAAAGTTCATGTCTCTGCTGTTATATACTGTACAGATTACCAGTCAAAGTTTAGACTGAAACTAGGATATTGTCTTCCAACACAGCAAGTTCACCTACCTCTGCCCAAGCCAAAGATAACAGCTTATCTACTGCAAGACTGAGTCTTAAATCAGAATTCACACCGGATGGCTGTGTGACTCTCTCTTTATCCCTTTTTGAAATCGACACCCAAATGCATCTCAGTGTGGAACCGCTGTCCAATTAGCTGTGATGAAAAACAGAGGCCTTTCAAAAGTTTGGCCAACCGCTACATCAGTAATTGGGAGGAACGCTTGGCAAATGTTAGCAGCAGATTTGGCTACTCTTGAACAGAGAATCTGCCGTCCCAGTCGTGCACTGATTGGCTCCTGAGATCTCATTAGAACAGTCAATAGGTCTTTGTTACTTCACTGTATGTGTGCCTGAAATTATATTTTACCCAAGTTGTGAGCTTGGGTAAAACTTAATTATAAACTTTAAGTTTCTGATATAAATCGCTCTAACCACACACTCACTGAATCAGAGTGGTTAGTATTTGCCATTTGACTAACTAACTGATCTCAATAGCAAGTCATTGTAAGTTTTGTTTAGGCCGAACTCAAGGATTGTTTTAGGCCACACTTTTAAATGTGTATGTTGTGAGGTCATGGTGTCTATGTGGTCAAAATAAACAGAGAGGAACAAGATGAGAAACAGCTTTTCTTTGGCAATTAAAATCTCCTATTCACAAACTAATTAGACCGCATGATCATTCTCTTTTGAATCCATTTTGTGCTACTGTATGCAGACTCATTTAAAATGTTTCCCTATTGGTCTCACTTCAGCATGTGGTGAAACACTGCAGGACTCAGTGGGGAATTTCTCATCTCCGGGATACCCAAATGGATACCCCTCATATACACACTGTGTGTGGAGGATTTCAGTCACACCTGGTGAGAAGGTAAGACACCTTTGATGTCTCTGACAGTTCCCTGTGCATCTTAATCTGCTGTGTATGTTTCTTGCTGTAATTGTCTTGGCTCAGATTCACAAACACTAATTCACTGTATGAGGTTTGACATTTTTGTGTCTGACAATTACATGTGTTCTGCTCATTTCAGATAGTATTAAACTTTACCACTATGGACCTATACAAGAGCAGCCTGTGCTGGTACGACTACATCGAGGTTCGTGATGGATACTGGAGGAAAGCACCACTGCTGGGTACATACAACTACCTGAAGTATTTTGGGAATCATTTGTAATACTTATGATGTGGTTATTTTAATTTATTGTTGTTTGTGTGTGCAGGTCGTTTCTGTGGTGATAAAATTCCAGAAGTTTTGGTCTCCACAGACAGTCGGATGTGGATTGAGTTCCGTAGTAGCAGCAACTGGGTCGGAAAGGGGTTCGCTGCTGTCTATGAAGGTGCGGTTGTGTGTGTACACTGTTATGAAGCTATTGTCTTTCTTGCTTCTACAATGTAATGTCTCAGCTTTGGTGGAGGGAGATGCTGAAAGCATTCCCAGTTAACAGGGAACGTTCTCAGACTGTTGGCTAACATTCTCTAAAAGTTAATGTTTTTTAACTTTAAATATCATGAATATCAAAAATTTTATTTTTGAGTTGTTAGTGAAACATATTGAAAATGTAACAGAATTTAAAAGCTTGAGTAATGTTCTTATAACCAAGCAGTAACGTTAATGTAACTTCTAACTCTGTGTGCTGTAGCGATATGTGGAGGAGAGATCAGCAAGGACTCGGGACAGATTCAGTCTCCAAACTATCCAGATGACTACCGGCCATCTAAAGAGTGTGTGTGGAGGATCACAGTGACTGAGGGCTACAGTGTTGGCCTGAGCTTTCAGGTCTTTGAGGTGAGGCCGTTCTCTCCTCTTTTCTTTCTTTATGTGTTTCCAATCCACGTTCTGTTTCCACTTTAATCTTTCACAGCCTCTATCTCTCCTTCTCTCCCTCCTTCCTTATCTTTTCACTCCGAGAGGGAAAGGAAATGAGAAGCAGCGTTGTTTTTTACATGTTTAAAGTTAAGCTGTCTTGTGTTTATGTTTATGTTATACATGCACGAATACACACATCAACACAAATTTTTCTATAAGGCTGCAGGCGTGTGCGCCAAAAACGGACACATTTGATTATTTACATTGAAACACCAGAATGTTGCTATAAGCCATAAGTATGTATGCGCACCATTGTGTGTGCCTGTAGGTCAAAAGTGTCGAATTGTTCAGGGGCAATGAAAACACATTCTCTCTCTTTGCATACATTCACACTTTCTTTTGCACGCATAAAGTCTATAAAGAGCAGGACGTGCACCAGACCTGAGAGCATGGCATAAAGCGCACACAGAGACGCCTGAGATCCTGTTTTTATTGGATTGTTTCCTCGGCACTGACACCTAAGGTGCTATTGACACGCTAATGCCATTAACACATAATGTGTGTGTGCGCAGATCGAGAGGCATGACAACTGCGCGTATGACTACCTGGAGGTCAGAGACGGTCTGTCTGAGAACAGCCCTCTGATTGGTCGATTCTGCGGCTATGATAAACCAGAAGATATCCGCTCCACCTCCAACACCCTCTGGATGAAATTCGTATCTGATGGGACTGTTAATAAAGCAGGCTTTGCTGCAAACTTCTTCAAAGGTAAACACGCACATGTCAGATATGGGATTGTGTATTTAAATTATTTTAAAAAAGTAAAAAAGATACTATCTTCTCTAAGGATACTTTTTCTATTCAACTCAGTGTTTTCTTAATTCATTTGAGTTATATATATTATTATTATCACTACATATATTAATCATATATATTTATGAAATCATATATATATTTAATATTGTTAATCAATTGAAACCCTTAGTTAAAACCTGTATTAAGATGGTCTTATCAGATTGTGCTGGGCTGGCCATGTTGATTTAATGAGTGACATTACTGTGTGTGTGTGTGTGTGTGTGTGTGTGTCATTAAAACAGAGGAAGATGAGTGTCTGAAGCCAGATAACGGAGGCTGCGAGCAGAGATGTGTAAACACATTGGGAAGTTTTAAGTGTGCCTGTGATCCTGGATATGAACTGGCTCCTGACAAGAAGAGCTGTGAAGGTACGAGAGTGTGTGTGTGTCTTTATCTGTGCTGGTCCGCAGGTGCTTCCGCCTACTTGGTGCAAACATGCTTGGCGGATACTCAAACCAAATCGAAGGCTTGAGGAAAACATCTGCAGTCAACAGGAAAACAACAGGAACAAACAGCAATCAGCCCATGTTTGCTCTGCTCAAACACTGCACCATTTCTGTCCCTAATAAAACACATTGTGTTGCTCTCTTCTAAAATAACACAATAACCATCAAAGACTTGTGCTTGCAATATTTCTTTAATTTAAGGCTAATTTGTCAATGAAAAATGCCAGAAAAACTGAAGACTTATGTTTTGTAATCTCTTTCAGCTGCGTGTGGGGGTTTGTTGACTAAGTTAAATGGCACAATCACCACCCCCGGATGGCCTAAAGAATACCCCCCCAATAAAAACTGTGTGTGGCAAGTGGTGGCCCCAGCTCAGTACCGCATATCCATGCAGTTTGAAACCTTTGAACTGGAGGGAAATGAGGTGAGAGCACAGAGTGAGAGAGTGTGTCATTGTTTGCGTGGCATAAATAGACGGATAAGAATTTACAAGGGTATTATTTATGTATTTTATCTGCGCAGGTGTGCAAGTATGACTACGTAGAGGTGCGGAGCGGCTTGTCATCTGACTCTAAGCTTCATGGGAAATACTGCGGTACAGAGGTCCCCGAGGTCATTACCTCCCAGTACAACAACATGCGAATCGAGTTCAAATCAGACAACACGGTCTCCAAGAAAGGCTTCAAAGCTCATTTCTTCTCTGGTAAGACCACCATGTCAGCACATTACATTTAAAATGGAGATTTGGAAGTCTTTTAGCAATGTTTTGCCATCTCCGCCCCAGCTTTCTTGTACTGTATAAAAGATATTTGCAATGTAAATTTCGAAAGCTTTTCAAACATTTTCTGAGGCAACAACATTGTCACGCAACTGTGTAGAGGGAAGTTCTGAGGGTTTGTTAGAAACATTTCTTATTGGAACAGACTATACAAAAGTATTAGTCCAAAGGCTTAAATCTGGACTTTGGCAGGTTTTCACCTGTATTGAAACTTCATTCAGTGTCATATGATTGGTTCTTGGGAAACATTTAAGTCTGCCTGAGGTAATTTTTGAAATCCATTTAATTGGGTTCTGTCTCTATAGCAACAAATGTCCCAAGATTTAGCATCAGGATAATTTCTTGATCTGTGATTTTATCAGTTAGATAAAGATTTTTACAAATATCATTTACAGCCTTTTCATTTTAATATACATTTATTTGGTTTTAATTAGTCTAATCTTACTTTATGTGTATTTTCAGAATCCTTCCTGCATCTGTGGTTTTTATATTATTATTTTTTTTCTTTCTTAGATTTTATTAAGAGTAATTTTAGAGTAATACAGTTAAATGTGCTGTAAGTGATTTTGTTCATTTCTTCTTCCAACTTTTGTTGGACCACCACCATACTTTCAACCAATCACATACCCTCATTCCACAGACAACCAATCAGAAGTCAGTAAACTGAACATGCTAAAGGAAGAGAGGCAGAAGCATTTCTGATTGGCTAGTTAAAAATAATGGTTTACAGCTTCAATATAATAGGCCCTTATTATAAGATGAAGCACAAACAGAGGCTGCTACTTTTACTAGTCATCTGTTTGTATTTGGGTCTTCTTGATATATTTCTACTGTATAAAAGGAATGCACAAATGAACATTTAACCCACAGGGTAAATGGGCTCCCTGCTTCTGCAGTGTCTGTGAGTGAGAGAATAAGCTTAACACGTAATGAGTTATAATAGTGCTTCTCTCATCGTCCAGAAAGAACCTGAGGCTGGATTTTTGCTGGCTCTGTGCGCGGCAGAGCTCTCCTACACACTCCTATCCAGTGTGAGTGTGATTGATCAGAGAGAGCATAGAACTGGAAATGCTGAAAGATTAATGTATAGTGCAAAAGCAAGATTAAAACCAGTGCCTCCTGTGATTACACACTACTTGTATTGATCTCTGACCACTTTATCTCTTCTATTGCACTGGATCTGTCAAATGACAGATGAATTTTGAAGGGAGTAGTGTGTATCGCTGATGTTGCAACTGAGTTTGACAGCATATTTCATTTTTCATATCTGTTAAGCTGTGGGGCGTTTCACGATCAAGTATTAATTCCTGAAGAAAAATAAGGGCGTTTTGTTCAGAAAGGACATTAGAATGGCAAGAAATCATTCAAAACCTAATAAAGCCTATAAACATTACACGTCCGTCCATGTTTAACTTGGAAAACAACATTCAATATGAAAAATGAGTGGAAACCACTCAAGTAAACATACCCTGGTCTTTGTAGCTCTCTTTCCATCTGTCATGCATTGGGCTTGTGTGTTGGTGGTTTTGAACATTGGTGGAAGCGTGATAATTAGCATAATTGACATTAGAAACACATTTGGCTTACATTTGTCACACACAAATTCTATGTGGCACACACACATAGAATATATGTGTCACTTTTTTGCTTCAGACTTCCATAACAACATACTGTATAATTCTTTTCAGTTTATCATGAATTAATAAGATATTAAATTCTGCATTCTAAGTTTTCTTTTGAAGGTTAGTTTCCATCTCTTCTGTTTAATGAAGTCATATAGACATTGACAGTCCTCAGTCTGTCTCTGTGATTGGTCCTTCCAGAATAAAACCTGAACAAACGTATACTCCAAAGATCTTATTTATTAAGACAAGTGAACAATCATGTTCACTTGTCAAGGAACAATGTTCCTTCCAGCATGTATAAAACATATAAAATGGTTCCTAAATATCTGCTTTGTACTGTACAATGACCTGATGGTTCATCTTTCCTTCTTGTCATCACAGATAAAGATGAATGTTCAAAGGATAATGGCGGATGCCAGCACGAGTGTATCAACACAATCGGAAGCTACGTCTGTCAGTGTCGCAATGGCTTCGTACTGCATGAGAACAAACATGACTGCAAAGAAGGTATGTACGTTACAGGCACTCAGAGTCAGTAAAAACAATAGTGGCAGCAGAAGGGTGAGGGTAGTCATCTGGCAGTGGAGCATCTAGCATGTGTGAGCATGAACTCTGTTGATGAATTCTACATTCTGCTGAGGCTGCGTAAAAATGCCACAGACCTTGAAAAAACTGAAACTTTCCTCTCAGCATTTAGGATGCAAATTAATCCCTAACTAGTTTCCCAAACATTCCCATGAAGTAACAAAAACATTCTGGGAGTAGTACTATGAACGTTCAAAACGTCCATTTTTTTAGACGTATTACATTAGTAATTCAGGTAGTAAAGTTTCACTAACTACATAAGAATGTTTACATGTGATACAAAACGTTAAGAAAATGTGCTAATAACATTACTGCAAGAATGTTTTGGAGAACTTTGAGAGAACATTTTGAGAACGTTGAGAATGATTCCTTTTAGCTGGGACAGTCTGACCTTTGCAGTCTCTGTGGTGCATTTGAGCAGAGCAGATTGTTTTGTGAACCTGTCACGATGTAAAGAGCTGTTATTGAAGGATGGGACAGTTGTTGTATAAATGAAACAATATTGTAGCTGACAGCAAACCCATAGCTTGAAGCAAAGCACTGTTTCTTATTTACACACAAAGAGGGTGTTTACGCAGACGTTTTAAAGGTACAGCAGCAAAAAGCAACCCATTTAATCCTAAGGGTCAGAAAGATGGTGAAAAACAGTTAAAAATGTATGTAAATGTAAATACAGTATGTGTAAACAAGAAATATAAACATATATGTAAAGGAATACTGTTAAGTATGTAACATTTAAGTATTAACCTAAAAAAATAGTTAACAATGTAATCTAAATAAACCAGCAATGCCATGCTTGATAGCCAAAATCAGCTTACACAAATCTTTAGCAATTCTAAAACAAGTCCAAAAAAATCTACTCATGATTTCGTGTGATGCAATTTAAAAAAAAAATACTTGACTGTACAATTCTGAACACAGGATAATGGACAAAAACTGTGTTCTCTAATGGTCCTTTAATTTCAGAAACCAGACAATATTGTTTGCAGATTTTAAGATTTTAACATACGCAAAATGTAGAGTTTATAATATTTTAGAGTTAATATATATTTTATTTATATATTATATAATCTAATTATGTGAAAATAATATATCCCAATAATGTCCAGCTGTTATAAGAATTAATGACATCAGCTGAATATAAAAGTCATCATGCTAATCATATGCCATTATAACTACAGCAAATGAGGTGACACGACGTGAGCATTACAGACAGCTTCTTCCCAGCACCATGGTTGTAAAGTGCCATCAGTTCTTTAGATCTCCACACATGTTGAAGCATTTAAATGGTCTGTTATGGTCAAACAGTGTATCTCACTTAACTGCACTTTTCATACAAGCACTGTCAACCTCCAGCGCAGCTTTACCCTACAGGCCTTTTAACATTTTTGTGGGCTTTGGAAAGTTTAAAGCAGTGTGCGTGTATGTGTGTGTGCATGTGTGTGTTTCTCTTTGAAAAGAAAAACAGCTAGACCTGAAGAGAGGAGGATAGAGATAGTGCCCTTTAAGTTCCAGAGTTAGGGTCAAGAAGTTAAACCAGCGGCATCCTGGAATACACACACACACACTTTACTGTCCCAAGGCTGACTCACTGATTCTGATTTTAAACATCTGGAGTTTCCCAATGCTTCAAAGCCTTAGTCCTGCTTCTGTTTTCATTTTTCTTTGCATGTGTATGTGTGTCCATAAGGATGTTTATTTCTTAATAGCTTCTCAGTAGCAACGCTATTACTATACAAACACTAGACCTGACTATAAACAACAATAAAGAAACATATATCATGTTCGAATCATGCAAGCTACACAATAATGCGAAAAATGTTCGCATTATTGTTTAAAAATGTAAAGCTTCTTTGTAAACCTGAGATTTTGTCTCTACCAGCCACAACATTTTGTCAGTGGGTTGGATTTCAATTTCTGTGATGCTGGAGAAAATCACACTCCGCATAATTGTACATCACGCATCAAATATGTTCCGATAGGCGCTTATTATATAACGTCCCGCAGCAGTTTTGCATTCTTTGTGTACTGTCAAAATGCTTGATTGCGACTGGAAACTTGTCACATTGTGCCTGGTTGAGACAGAACGTAACAAATCAAAACAGCCATATGGTGTCCTTAACATGAGCATATGGAGCAGTCAGGAGCTCTGATTGGCTGCTCTCTCTAATGATGTTTTCGTAAACATGGATGATTTGGTGAAGTTTAGTAGTGAGAGGGACAGAGAGAGAGAGAGAGAGAGAGAGAGAGAGAGAGAGAGAGACCGACAGAGATACCATTGGCTGATATAACACTGTACAGAATATAGTCTAGGTTATAACCTAGACCCATACACACAATTTCTTTCAAGTCACTTTAATATATAGACTTTATAAACTATATTTTTATAATAGTCTTTACAAATGAGGATGTCCTAAATGAGGTTTTGCACAGATTTGTCAGGTTTTGCTGACTTTTAGGCACAGATTTGTCCCCAATATATGGATAAGTAAACCCACACTGACACTCAAACCAGCATCTGAAGCCACCACAGCACCCTCAGTGTTTTAGGAGTACAGTATGTGTGTGTTTGGTGTGTGTGTTTGGTGTGTGTGTGTGAACACCAGAGGCAGGACGCTGAATACCTTTGTTCACTAATGGACACTGACCTGATTCTGAGAGAGAAGAACAGAGGCTTAACCAGACTTAGTGCTCCTGGGTGTGTGTAGTGTGATAGATATAAGAGATGATGCAGTGTGGTCCAAAGGTCTAAAACCACTAATAAAATTCTTCTATTTTGCAAACGTCTTCAATACAAATAACATTATCAGTGAAAAGTTGCATTTTTCAAAACATACCTGACATTCTAAGTATTTGGTGTGTCCCTATTGTGCAATCTGACAGTATGAACCAGAGCTGGCATGGACTCCAAATGTTTGTGCAAAACCTAATGATCCATGTTATCCCAGCATGACCTGAGAACGTTCCAACAAACATCTTATGTGCTTCAAAAGAAACAAAAAAATGTGACATTAATAAGAATTAATTAGAAATCTAAAAATTCTTCTTACTTTTACAACACACAACTTTTATGTCTGATTTGTATCAAGTCCTTTTATATCCAGGTTTAAATAAAAGAAAATCCATAATTTTCAGTGTGGTCTCAGACTGTTGGACCACACTGTACAGTACAGTATTGTTTTCACACTATATTATTGGAGTCATTCATTTTAAATAACACTTAGTAAGAGAGCTGAACAGTGCACGCACACACACACTCTGCAGGGTTTGGTGAAAATGTTTTTTTGGCCTGATTCCTCCAGGTCACAGCAGGTTTAGACCCATCACGGCTCAAGCTACATCCTTTGCACACATTCAAAAATGTGTTGCCAATAAATTCCTGAAGAATATTTAAAATACTTTAAGAATGTGTGGTTTAAAAAAGACTCATGTAGAGGAGATTGACTCTAGCTTCTTTGAAAGGTTAGTCTCAGGTAAACCCAGGTAAACATACTAAAGGTTAAGCATTCTATAATAGTCTTTCAGTAAAGCGAACACACATTGCAAACCAGGACAAAGTTCAAAAACCATGAAAAGTTGCTACCGGGCCAAATACTTATGTGACTTATTGTAGCATTGTTTTCACTTGCAGTCTGTCTTTGCCAAAGGATTATGAGTTTTAACACTAAAATGACAAATGTAGGTTCACTTTAAATAGCTTTGCAAGGCTAATCATTTATCCCTCATGTTACTTGAGCTGTCGCACCCACATGCTATTATTGTGCCGCATTAGTGCTTGTAATGATCCTGATTGTTTCTTGATTCCACCCCATAATTCCTCTCTCATTCCTTTTAACTAGCCGAGTGTGAGCACAAGATTCACAGCACCAGTGGAACCATCAGCAGCCCTAACTGGCCTGACAAGTACCCCAGCAGGAAGGAGTGCACCTGGGACATCACTGCCACCCCCGGCCACAGGGTCAAAATCGTGAGTTTCTACTTTGGTGTCTACATAAAATATTTTTGATCACTGTGCCACATTACCATCATCCACTTTCAAGATGTCCAGTTCACATCTAATGTATATACAGTATTATTCTGAGAACAAAATAGACCAAACTACATCACTAGTGTGTAATACCAGTGTGACTGGTATTGTGTTTTACTAGATGCCCAGTTTACTTGTGCGACTAGTTCACTAGGTTTATCTGTGCTGCCAGGTTCATATACTGTAGTTTATCGGTGCTGGAAAGTTTAGTGTTTGGCTTCCATACCACGCATACATAAAAAAACTGACTGAGTGATGATAAGGAAAGATTACTTTGGCTCGCAATTCAAATTTTTTGAAATAACTAATAAAATAAATGCATCTTATCGTTTATATCTGTGTTGGTCTTAGGTTGTTGATCTCTGGTTTATTGTATATATTACAGTATGTGCTACTTTTCTTTGCATCTGTTTAACTGTCCAGACCTTTATACACTCAGTCCAAACATCTTTTATAACAATCACACAGAACTCTGGCTGCAGTCAGCGACCCCAGCTGAGACACACATGTAATCCTGTGGTGTTCATCTCACGTTTGCATAAATAATCTGACACACACACACACACACACATAATCCTCTCTCAGTCTAGCACGTGCCCACATAAACACTTAAAGTACGTGTGCACGAGAGCAATCTAGACATTCTTTACACACTCATTCGCTCACACACATGATAAGAGTAATCCAGTGCGCCTACTGTAATAAATCACCTTTAAAAGACCTGAGCAGCTGTTTCCTCTTGTTCATATTTAAATCCACATTTATAATTTATTTGTGTGTCAAAGCAGGCATGTTAACAGACAGCTATGGCTGAGGTTCAGAGGGTAACTCCCATTGCTCTTTGGATCTGAGTTCTAAGCCCTGAAAAGTGATTCTAAATGGCTCTCATCTATCTAATGAGAGATCTCAAGCAGGGCGAGCTAGTGAAGTCACAAAAAGATTTTTATTGTTTGTTTTGATTAGGAAGAAAGGTACTGTTTCAGGGAGCATTAGAGGCAAAAGCACATCTTGGCATAAAGCAAGCATTAGGATTTAGGTTCTCACAATTTGTAAAGAAACCTTATCACCTAACCTTCGGTGCCTTCTCTGTGTGTAGCTGCAAAACAGCTGGCTTTATAAATAATGCTAATGTTTTAAGTACTAAAGGTGACTTTAAAAAGTGTAATTTAAACTCATGGAATGGGTCAGGGATTTTTGTGCATAGTCCAACACAACCCAGCTTAAACTTTTGATAAACGAAGATCTGCTCAACACAGCCAAAGTCCCTGTAAGGCAAGTCAGTTCACTTGGCGGCCATATTGGCAATGCCCCTGGGCAGCTGTTTCCTAGGCATAGGCATTTAAGTACTGCTCTTATCTGCTTGAATGGGGAAAGACTGATTTTCCATGACATTTTTCATGTCAGCAATAAAATCTGACAACGTCAAAGATATCACAAATTGTTTCTAAAAAATTTAGGCTGGTCTGCCTAATGCAGATGCAGTAGATTTTAAAAACGTGAAGTGTCTATCAAAAAGGTGATTGGCTCTTTTAAATAAAAGGTGGGACTGGCATATTGAGTGCCAGATGTTTTCAGATTTTCTTGTGCTAAAATATTTTGTAAAAAATACAACATACACTGGAAAAAGCACTATAGAAATTAAATTGAATGTGTCCAACTTACAGCTGAATGCAGTGTGTAGGCTGGAATTATTGTGTAAATGACTTTTCTCCTGTCTGGCTCTGTGTTTGCAGTCTTTTAATGAGTTTGAGATCGAGCAGCACCAGGAATGCGCATATGATCACCTGGAGGCTTTTGATGGCGAGTCGGACAAGGCGCCAATCTTGAGCCGCCTATGTGGCAGTAAGATTCCAGAACCTCTCATCTCCACCAGCAACAAGATGTACCTGCGCTTCATCTCTGATGCTTCAGTGCAGAGGAAAGGCTTTCAGGCCACTCATTCAACTGGTAACTACTGTCTCTTATGTTCTGGTGCATATATTGAGTATTGATTTCTGTCATATATATATCTGTCATATAATCACTCTCAGATGTGATTCTTCTGTCATATTGAAATGATTCTCATGGCATGCCTACAGTTTGACAGAGCCCTCTAGTGGATCATTAATGCATTACAAGTTTAAAACACTTAAGTGTTTATTCTTGTTACTTATCCTCATTTCACCTTTCAGGACCTCTTTGCTCAACTTGGTTACTGTTTCTTAGCTTCACATGTTCTATAGAACAGAACCACAAACAACAACATTTTATAATGAGTAAAATAAACAAGTAAAATTCTCACACAGGACTTTCCTAGACTTACATTAGAAAGAATCAAAAACTTGTCAGCTAATATAAGGTGGTCGCGGGGTTAAAAAATGGAGGCGGGGTTTAGTGAATGGTCAATTGTGCAGCGTGATGATCAGTGTTAATTATCTGGTAACAGAATATTGGTGAACAGAAAACACTTGATAAATCAGTGATGATCAGTAATAAAATTGCATGTGTGTGTGTTGTGTGTGTAGAGTGTGGCGGCAGGCTAAAAGCAGAAGCACGGCAGAAGAACCTTTATTCTCACGCTCAGTTTGGAGATAATAACTACCCTGGCCACACCGACTGCGAGTGGCTCATCACAGCAGAGTCGGGTTACAGCATCGAGCTCACCTTCACCACGTTTGAGGTGGAGGAAGAGGCCGAATGTGGGTACGACTACATCGAACTTTACGATGGCTATGACACCGCGGCGCACAAACTTGGACGCTTTTGTGGATCTGGGGTATGAGCAGTATGTGTGTGTGTGTATGTGTATTTTTGTGCTGTTTGTGTTCAAATGCCTCCAGCTCCTTGTATTCTCCTGCTGATTTGAATCTATCTCTCTGTTTAGCCCCGTGAGGAGCTTTACTCCGCAGGAGACGCCGTTCTGATTCATTTCCACACAGATGACACAATCAGTAAGAAAGGCTTCCACATCCGATACACTAGTACGAAGTTTCAAGAGGAGCTACACACACGCAAGTAACACCTACCCATAAATGAGAGGGACTTCAGAGACACTGAGGATACAGGGATGAAATGTTACAAAAAAACACAAGGAGAAAACAGACTCCACAAAACTGCTAAAACTATTGATTGATTTATGTCAATCAAAGACCCTGCCGTAATGTGTTTCCTGCATTGGATTCGCCTCTTCCTAACTTGTGTTCAGCCACTATGGAAGTGCTGTCATTTTGTTCCTAATCACAAATCAGCTGCTCTTATGTGTGGGGTAGCTCCGCCCACTGGAGCACAGAATGGTGGTCTATCCTGTTCTAATGGACCACCGCAGTAAATCCTTCCTTTGATCTATGAAATAACCCCCTGGATACACACACAGTCACACACAAAATGGTTTTTGTTGGCTCTCTGTTCTTCAGATAAAATGTGATACATGCTGCACATTGACATTAGGAGGAAATAGTGGAACATTAATTAACAGCCATAGAACAAGTGTGTGTGTCTTGTGATGTTTTGGACAGCATGGATAATCTGGCTGCTGATGTCACACTACACTGTACCTCAACTAAAATGTGTGTGTGTGTATGTGTGTGTTTAAAAAAAGAGAGAGTGAGAGGCCTTCAAATACCAGCCTGTTGAACAGAACTCATTCAGATGTTTTTAAAATTATTTGATTGTAATTTTTCATCTATTGTGTTAGCTTTAATGCCAAAACCTTTTCTTCCCTCAAAACGGCAAGAGTTAAAGTGTAGCCCTATTTCACAATAAGCTTCCATACATATATGTAGCCCATCCTTTATACTTGCAGTGGACTTGCAAAAGTGAGTGTTTATGATTATATTACCACTGTATAATACCAACTGTTTAATATGCTCTAACCATGATCAGGCCCACAAGGAACCTATAGAGCTCTGTTGAAATCACTGTATATTTCCATAGAATTGAGAACGTATTCTTCAGAAATAGTCACAGAAACATAAGAAAAGTCTACAGATTCTTTTTGGGCCTACTTAAGATCCAAGGTGTATGAAAAGACAGTTGTTCCAGTTTTTGAATTGTTGGAGATTTGTAGATCATTTTGATAAAGTATAGACTACTTTCTGAGATCTGTTCTCACTTTTCCAGTAACACCACCTGAAAAAGAGAGAAACAAAATTGGTAAACATAATATAAACAGGAAATTATGTCATAAGGCCTTGCATAATATGTCTGTTACAGCTGTGATTACAACCAACTTAACCCTGTGCGCTTTAAATGCACTTAACACAGACAAAAAATAAGACTGTGTGGAACTGTGCGTTCTCCAATCATGTAAAGGAATTTAATGAACCTGTGAGCAGTACCACTGAATTTGTGTTTGAGTTTGTTTGAGTAATAAGAACAAGGACAAATGGACAGAAAACTCACTCAAACATAATAGCAACTTTACAGAACTGTTACAAGGGAACGTTCTCTGACGCTATATTCCCAAATGATGATCCGCGTTTTCGCTCCAAAAGCCGGAATTCTTTTCCTGCTCGGAAAACGATGGAGATAACAATCACTATTGAAGGGAATTTCTATGGTGCTATTCAGTGTCGCAATAAAGCGACAGGTCCCGTGAGGCAATGCTCCAGCCATTCAGTGAATGTGTTGGTGTAACGCAGAGGCAACGACGAAGTAATGTTGCTCATCACCACAGAAAGAACATTGAAAAATACTCACAGCATTGACAGCACTAGTGTTGTGGAGGAACTTGTGGAGGAACATTTATTGCCTTAGAACCAAAATGTACATTCTTGCACATGATGATGTTTCTGTAGATAATTATGTTTGTTTTTGTTTTTTTGAAAATTATTATATTTTATTTGATATTAAGTTTAAAGAACTTGAACCTTTATGTTAAAAGATCTTACAGACTGACCTGAAGTCATCCCTATATGTCCAGTATCATGCAGATACACACACACACACACACACACACAATGCAAATACGTTTACACCTGGTAACACACACAAAAACAATGTTACAGTAATTGGAGTGCTTTGAAGTCTGCAGTAAGGCTGTGTGAACTGTGATGGTATGTGTGCATCTATTTGTCTTGAGATTGAGTGTTAGACAGCACAGGTCATGTGACTCTGCTGTGTCTCTGTATGTGCCAAGTTCCTGTTGATTCCATTCTAGATGAAATATGACGTATGACAATGTTACACAAGATTTTATTTTCCTGTTTCATTATCAGCCTAATGATGAGAAAGGACTCTTTGATTAAATTCATGTCAGGTCAATAGAATGTGTGGTCTTATCCTTTCTCTCTCCCCCCCTATTTAAAATGGACTGTATTTCAATTCATGTGTGTGAATATGAGTCCTCTAGTCCTCCCAATATACACAGTATATATTAGTTAATAGTTAATAAAATACATACAAATAAAGTGCACATGTTTACCATTATATCAGTTTTTAAGAATTTAAAAGCTACACAGAACTCGAGATTAGTGTTGATAACAAACAAATCTAAAAACAAAAGGTTTGTGAGGGTTTAGATAAAGTTTGTTAGTAAAAGTTAATGAAGAGTCTAACTATGATACAAACCTCTGTGTGTGTGTGTGTGTGTGTTACCTTTTATGAAAGTTTAAAATAGCAGAATATTCTGTTACAAGATTTCGTGATGGGTAGGTTTAGGTGTAGGGTTGGTGCAGGGGTATAAATATTCAGTTTGTACAGTATAAAAGCCATTACATACATTATGGAATGTCCTTATTAACAAATCCAGCGTGTAAATCTGAGGAAAACCTCCTTTTTGGGGATGTCCTCATTTGTACAAACACACAAAAAAAGTAAATAGTTTTCTGTTAGGGTTAGAGTGTGGGTTAGGATTATGATATATTGTTTATAACTAGCTGTATATAAAAACAATAGAAGTCAATAGAAGTCCATGGAATGTCCCATTTAGACAGATAAAAGTAAACGTGTGTATGGGGTGGGGGTGGGGAGTTTAATATGTAGTTTACGAGAACTTGTGTATAACAATGTAAACATGGTTTATGGGGACACTTCCTGTGTCCTCATAAACTAAATCAGTTAAAAAACATTAAATGGTGTATTTTGGTTTATTAAAATTGCCAAATGTTTTCTATGAGGGTTAGGTTTAGGTATAGTGTAAGGGGTTAGAATGTACCGTTTGTACAGTATAAAAACCATAATGTCTATGGAAAGTCCTCATAAACCATATATGCCAACATGTGTGTTTGTATGCATGTGTGTGTTAAGGAGCTAAACTGGATTACACTGTAGAACCTCACATGAACCATATGGTAAGAGTAAGTCAATCAGACTAACAAACACCTTTTACCTGCTTCATACTGCCCACCTGTAATATACAAAAACAGACCTATTACAACTGTTTTTAATGACATTTTCAACATTATGGATACAACCATGTTACACTGAACTTTTGATTTTCTTATTCAAAATGGCTCATTAATTAAAATGTAATTTTATTAGTTAAATTATGTTACATAATTCTGTAAGTTATACTAGCTTTAAAGCCTGATATTACATTCAAAAGATCTATAGATAGCAATAGCAATAAATTACCACCAGGTGGCACCAAACTCTTTATTATTGAGTAGATAGGCCAAAATGGACATTATGCAACTGTTTGAACGTTTGAGACACGGTTGGTGGAAAATAGAAAGACATGCGTTCATTTGAGGTCCATCAGCTGTTAACTTTAGAAGAACAACTGACTCAAGCTGGTAAGATTATTGTTGCAAACAAACTTTTAATAAAAGTGTTGCTCTCACTTTATGTGACGCTTGGAAAAATAAGAAAAATGCAAATATTAAAATAAGCAATGGTTGCCACCGAGTTTAAAATCTCTAGGTAACAACTTATAAATGTCAAAACAGTGTTGAAAACAAATCGGACGCCGAACACGATCACGTGATCATAAATGGCACGATTACTTTCGTGGCTGCAGTAGCTGTTTTTGAAATAGCCCCATGTGACCTCATACAGTGCAGTATTTGGGAGGAAAGCAATTTTTATGGTGTCCGAAATCACAATGGACATTATCGTTTGCACTGATTCAATATCATGATGTACACTGAGCGTTAAGCCGCTAACCAGCCACTGAGTATGACGCCAAATGAATTCATGCGCCCCTACACATACAGGTGATTGCCTTTCTTTTTCGTTTCATAAAAAGTTTAACTTGTTTCGCTTCCTCAGTTTGTATAGACACGTCTTTTTGTAAAAACATCACACAGATGACTCTTTCGTTTGTTTTAGTGTTTTTCAGTGTGTATTTATGTATAAACGCTGTTTTACAAGTAGGTCATATTTGTTGATTTTTGTACAGTACATGTGGTTAGAACCTCCCAGGCTTATTCAGTGACATCAAAATGAATGAATGTCATTGTAATAATTTCCTTTCTTTATTGTTTGTCTTTTATCTTCACTTATTTTACTGCAGCATGTAAAATCTCTAGTGCCAAATTGATTTACATAAGTATGTATTCAACCCACTTTTATTTACAACACATACCACCTCCTTAAAATGAAAGCATCAATGTTTTAATGTTTATTGTTATTAAGTCATAGCACCTTAGTATTTACACTTTGGGAAGCAAGGAAAGCCACAATAGATTATATAGACAAAAATACCTATTTCATTGTTTGTGTGATTTTAAATGCTTATTTTAAAGCATTTTTTCAGATATTATTTATCAATTTTTGTTTCACCTGTGGTTATAAGTGACAGAATAAAGAGAAAAAGGGGTACCTATTTTTTTTGTTATTGGTCAGTACTAGTATATTTACTGTTGTACTGATTGTTTTTTTTGTTGTCCTAAATATACAAAGAATATCGAAAATTTTGGCAATAAGTGAAATTATATGTTTTGTGCTATTAAAGATAGTTGCAGTTAATTTTTACTACATGCATTATGTTAGAGATTTGATAGGCTATGTAAATTAGGTTGATAGTGCTGTGATTTTAAAAGTTTTTTTCTTTATTTTTCATTTTGTGTGTGTGCGTGTGTGTGCGTGTGTGTGTGTGTGTGTGTGTGTGTGTGTGCGTGCATGTCTGGTTGTTTCATTACTTTCTATTGATGAATGGATCAGGAGATTTAAGTGGATGAGTTGCATTGATCTGTTCAGAACACACGTCACCTCCATAAACAACAGTTTCGGAGGAAAACATCCCCTTTATTTTCAAACTCTCTCCTCTCTTTTCCTCCTTTCCATTTTACCCCTCTCTTTCTCTCTTTCTAATCATGATTATTATTATGCTATTTTTCTGCCAGTAAAAGCCTTTTAGCTCTCAGATAACTGGAAAGCACACACATAATCACACACACTGAAACGCACAATTATTTTCCATACATGTGTTATATCATGGGTTTGGTTTCTTTTCCCTGCTATGCTGCCATTTTATTTATTTGTTTGTGTGAATGTGTGAATTATCCTCTTCCACCTAGCAGACATGATCTTGAGAAAGCCTGTCATTTCTGTAAAGATGTTAGGCCTAAACATATAACAAAATTTCATATAAGATCATATCCAGGTATTTCATAGAATTTGTAGGATAAATGATTGCAGTTAAAATTATGGTCTGGCTGATACGTATAACACCCATTAAAAACAGTTGTCTGTCTTTTAAGTTTAAAAGTGTATTTGATCCTTTTCCTTTAGTAGCTCACATGGTATTTGTGATGGTGTGCTTGATGTAATAGTGTAAGGTTTTGCAATACACTAAACCACATTTTACTGCATTTGACACAACCCATCGTGTGTGTGTTATAGGTGAGGTGCATGTCTGTCCCTTTAAGGACTTTGAATTGGCATCGAAAATGGCATCTGTCTTTAAGTGTGCCATCAAGTAGTTACAAACTATAACTCTCCGTGGTCTTATTTGCTCTGGTTGCTAAGCAATGCTGGAAATACTTTATTACCCAATGCAATTCCACCTCCATCACTTTTCTACTGGGAACTGTAGACACACACACACACACACACACACAAGCACAAATAGATCAATAGGACCTCTAGGGAAGATTAGGGGCAGTGTTTTGCATTTACAGTAAAATCCCTGCTTGGGTGAAAACCCATTTAAAACTGTTCTGATAAAAACTGCACAGAGCGATAATAAAAACGATGAGTTGATGAGCAGCATGGAAGCGTTGTGTTGGTCATGTGATCACTTCGTTTTAATGGGCTTTTTAAACGCTGATACGGACAGAAAGAAATCCGGCAGCTTGCTCCACACAAGATAAGGGAGGTGGAACAGCCATTGATCGGAGCTAATGATTTTCACATTAAATTGGAGGAAAGGACAGAGACAAAGAGACAGAGGGAATGAAGACGGGGGGGATGTTTCTTCCTGTTCTAATCCTACTGTGGAAATGACGCATAGAGAAATCAGGCAGCAGTCTACAACCACTACACTCTACTGTACTGTAGTACATTAATGTACTAATAATGTACAAATAATGTGCTGTTGCTATTAAGATTGCATTGTAACCAAGGAGAGCTAATGACAGAATTTTCATTTATTAAATAATTTTTAAGGTCTTAATTCTAATGGAATTTTAAAGCTATTCTGCAGTGGGCTGATGTTTCAAGTTACTTTTTATGTTGAAATTGCACCAGTTTCTCTAATTACATAGAATCTGTTTTTAATCTGAATCATTTCTGAGATCCCAATAATTATGTAGCTAAAAACAGTTCAAAACAGTTTGAACTGTTCAAAACAAATTATAACACTCACCTGGTGGTAATGGTTTATGTATATTATTTTATGAAATTGATTGCATATTTTATGTCTGTTTATAGTAATTCCTTGAGCAGTGTGAATGTGTGTGTGTGTGTGTGTGTGTGCACTTTTAAGCTGTAACTTAAAAGGCTCTACTTGCATATAAGCATACATACACTTGCATCCTGGATGCATCATTTGTGTGTGTGTGTGTGTGTGTGTGTGTGTGTGTGTGTGTGTGTGTGTAAAATTCAAACAGCAGTAGTTTTTTTTGATTTTCTAGGACAGGAAGGGGAAACACTGTTAAATGAAAACACCTGCTGTTTATCCAGTTGGTTCCTTGTATAGAGCTGCTGACAAATCACATACTAATATACACACAACACACTATACAATCATACTGTACTCATATTGTACATCCATTAATTTTTTTTTTCATTTCCAGTTTTATATTTTAATATAATTTATTTTACTTATTTTAATTCGCCAAGGAGATGTAGTTGTCCAAAGAACTGCAGCATTGTACACACACATATATGCACATAACCATACACACACAAACACAAACCTTAACTTTAATTGACAGGCCCATCATTATGGTTTAATGATTAAACAAATGTCCAACCCCTCAGATGTCCCAGTTTATGAGTGGGTGAGTGATTAAGTTTGTGTGTGTGTACTGATGAGAAATTGTGGCACATAAAATATTAAAATTGCGTTTATACATAATGCAGCACTAACCAGACCAGACACACCAGCTCTCTCTCTCTTGTCTGTCTTACACTCACACACACACACACACACACACATACACACACAAACATTTATGTCTAAAGAAATGGGGAGATTACATGGACTTCTATTGTTTTCATACATAAAGTTAAATACTATAAACAGAAAACGTTCTGCATTTTTACAATTAAAAACAAAAAATTTACTGTTTTTAAACAGTTTTTACAAAAAAGATGGCCCCCAAAAGCAGTTTTGTCAGGTTTTGCTCACGTCTGGGTACAGATTTGTACAAAGTAGGTACACACACATACATACACACACAAATACTACAAGAAAACTCAGTTTTGGTCTGTGTAACTTTATTTCAGCAAATTATATGTATACTTAAAAAACAAAGTGTTATCTGTAGGATAACAGCTGGACAGATGACAATACTGATAAAGAGTTCTCTGACTCTGTAACATATTATTAACTCATTAGACCAAATAACAGGCTTCTTTAGAAAACACCACAATGTCCATATAGGGAAATCTGTATTTTCATATGCACATTATGAAAACATAAGTCTGACAGAAAATGCAAAAGCACTGAGAGGAACAAGGAGAATAAGTGACAGCAGCATCTATAGTACAATTTGTTGTCTACAGTAACATATGCAAACAAACTAATCATGTCGACTTTCTCCTACAGACCAAAATAACAGAGAGAACATGAGGCTAAAAGCTCTCATTTTTAAGCATCATATGGCAGTCAAGAGTTCTACCTTCTAACTCTAAATATCTTCTCTTTTCCAGACCTTTCTTCACCCTCTGTTCCACCATGTTGCGTCAAAGGCACATTATGCCCAAGGACGGCCAAAATGTTCATAAGGTAAGTGTGATGTGTGTGCATGTGTGAGGAAGCAACAGTGTGAGGACATGTTGTGTCTATCTGTAATGTTTTTAAATAGTTTCTCTACATAAACATGCGCTAAACTGACAACTTTGAGCGTTGCCACGTGTCAATGTTTTTCAATGCGTCATGCCATAAGTGCCACGCCAGGTTAAAAATAGATCTGTTCATTTAAATGGGTGTGATTTTTAATGTCCATTAAATGTGTTATGTATCTGCACATTAATATCTTTGAATTGTCTTTATTTAAAGTTTGCCTATGCAAATATCTAAAAGTGTTTCAATTTATTTTGATAAGTAAAGGGTTTATCATGTAATGTCAATAAAATATTTGAATCTATTGATGTTCAGAACATGAATTTTGTTCCACTTTATGAAACATAACTGCAGTGTGAACAGCCCTCTAAGGCAGAAAGCAGTTTATCCCTGTTTCCACTTTGTCATCTCGTAACTGCAGTCACATCTTTTTTCTTTTGCGTCTAATGCGTGATCGCTCCAGGCCCTGTCTTAGCCAATTAAAATATATTAATGCTGGAAAAATTTGCTCTAGATTGTCCTCCTTTACACACCGAATACTGATCATTTTTGACCAATTCGCAGAGCATTCGTACTGCTGATCAAATAACAAGGATAGATAAATGTTGGTTGAATATGTATTTGATTATGTAGAATAAGTTTAACTGTTAACTGTCATAAGTTTAAATGTGTGAAAAGATTTCACACAGTTACTTTTTTTACTCTATTGCAAAATCATCAAACAGGAGACAAACTGAAATATATCATCATGAATCTCTCATAGAATGATTGTTTGACTATTAAAAACATTTGGAAACTGAATGAGTCAGATCTCAAATTTGGCAAACATAAGCGATACCTTCAGATGTGTGTATGAATTTTGTATGTTCTGTGTGTTTGTGTGCATGTCTGTAAGTGCAAACCCTCATGAATCAGTTAAATCAGCCCTCACAATTCTAAATTTCAAGGTCTGTCAATACACATATTCACTTTGGATCAATATAAGAAATATAGGAAAAATGAAATGTGGTTATCGAATATTGGTATTAATTTTGTACAAATGTTATACAGCACTGGGGTAGATGAACCCTTTAGTAATGTTAGTATTCTGCCAAGGTAACCTAGAAACGTGCTTTTAGACCAAACGAAAGTCTGTTGTTTTATTTGGCTCCTTCTTTTTACAGTTTTTAAAAATAAAGTTAAAAAATAAAAAGCAGAACATTGATTATGACAGGTACCCATACTCATCATCAACCTGTTCATACTCGTCATCATCATCATCATCCCCCATCTCCTCTTCATCATTTAAAACATCACCATCCTCATCGTCTGAAGGCAGAGGGTCGCCGCTGCCAAAATCTCCGGAAGACTCCGCTGGAGAGAAAGATGGCAAAAACAAAAGCCATTATAAATCTGTGACTTTTAAAGAAACGGTTCACCTATGTTGTTTTCAAACTGATTGCTATTTATTTTTCCACAGAGCACAAGAGATTTTTTGAGGAAGAATCTCAGTTTATAGTGACTACAGCTGCCAATCAAATTGAATCTAATTGTTATAGAAAATGGTCTGTTTGACCCAAGCACTGTATTATAACTATATACACAGAAATACATATATATATATATATATATATATATAACTGTATAAAACAGTTGTAAATAATATAAATAATATATTTTTTTAACTATTCCATCAGCTCTTAAAATCATACTTCTACTCTTTTTGCTAATTTAGTTTACTTATTTGTAAATTGTTTTGTTTTTTTATGTAAAATGCACAACTCACCACAGTCAGCAGGCCCATGGGTATGAGACCCTGCAACCTCGTTTCCATAGCGATCGACACACCAGCACTGTCCACTGCTACCGTGACACTGATGAGGTCTATAGAATCCATCCTCATCACAGGAGGGAATATACGGCCCTATACAAACAACACACATCAATTACAATCAGGCCTGATGTCAGGAACCATTACCTCAGATTCAAGATTCAGATCAGATTCACAGATTCAGCCATGATTATATGCTACAGCTACAGACAGCATCTGACAGCCACACTCACACAAAAAGAGAGCGATGATTTTTTTCAATGTCAAAGAACATAACAGTCACCTCTGAGATCTGTCTCTGTGTTTCACACACATTCACTGCATTTCAACTTCACAGCTTCCTGCCAGAGAGTCACCACAGTCAAACATTTTTTTTTATCTTTCTCTCGTTTTTTGTGTTTTTATAATTCAGCGCTGGAAGCCATAGAACCGTCACTGCTCGTTCCACTCAGGGGAGAAACAGCAGTTAAAAATATCCTCCTTTTCATGTCCAATTTCCCCTTATCTCATTCCCCTGCTCAAATTAAACACGCGACCTCCAGAGAAAGAGAGCGAAACTGGCAGTGGTTTCCAGTTTTAATAGAATTAATGTTGCTTTTTCTCTCATTGTTTTAACAGCCTGGCTTTACTGTAGCTGCGTTTAGGTTATGATGCCATTGTGATGTGTTTTTGAAGTAGCACATGGTGTAAAATGATTTTTAATGTTTGAAACGAATTTTAAAGGTGAGTTATAGATTTTAGTGTCGGAGTAGTTGAGAAACACTGTAATAATGACATCACAGCACATTATGCTTAATATTACACTATATAATACTTAAGAATAAGATCACATACTATAAGGCTCTTGGACTCTTTTGTCAGCATCATTTACATATTATATACGTTTTAGGCTTAATTTGCTTTGGAGATCAATAAGATCTGTCTGCCTGATTGTCTGCCTGTCTATAGCAGGAGTAGGTGGTTAAATATTTGCTCTGACAGTGATTCCATTATGATTCTTTACTAAATGAGCTGAGGCATTATAAAATCTGTAATATGGTTTGATTTGATCCATTATTATTTGTTATTATTGTCATAATTATTACCACAAATATTTGAATGACAAACGCAACTGGATTTTTATTAAAAATGCAGTTTTAGAATGTAATGTGTAATACATTTGCATATAAAATTACTATACAGAATGTAATATATACAGAAAATGTGCATTATCCATTGAAAAGGCTGCTGATAGATTTTGCAACTGAGGCAAGGGGAACCCTATATCCCCAATGCCCATAATCTCAAAATGACCAAATATGCCACTCTGATCATCATTACTTACAAACATATACAGTACCTCCAATTTAGGAGATAAATGTGTTACTACCATTTTCTATCTGTAAAAAAAAGACATATAAAAAGAAAACACACAAGAAAGTTCAACTCACCCAGTAATTTCTTCCCAGCTTGCTGTTTGTGGATACTGGTGATCTCTGATTGGCAGGGAGCCTCTGAAACATTGATTTCAGATCAACGGTTTATTCATTTATCTGAGGGTTGCTTTTCATGTTAATTTTGTGTAAAATCCTTTTTCTCTGATTGCTAATAACAAAACACCAACAGTGTGAAGTGTAAGAATCTTACAGTGGAAACAAACAAGTGATTATATTTTTCAAGTTTCAATCAACAAAGTAGCAGGACACAAATTTATGCCGTTTAATTTAGAATTTTACTGACTTGATTAACTTGACCTAAGTCTATATATAACTATATATAAGATATGATATCTTAAAGAATATCTTGTATTCTTTGCAGGTAAACATACAGGAGACTACACATGGCTGTACAGTATGTTATGCATTTAGCTTTATTTAACTGTTCTGGAATATATGATTGTTCTATGACAGTGTTAGCTAGTGGTATGTAAATATGCTTGGCTGTGTTTGGCTGTGGGTAACAGTACTTATGTATCAATAATTGAAAGCCTGCAGAAAAGCATATATGTGAGTTTACCCTGATATCTCTGAAAGCAAGCACACCACTCCTGGCTGGATATGAGCCTGTCTTTGTCTGGGTCACATGACCTGAGGAAAGCTTTAGTGCACACATCACTCTTCTCTGAGCTCAGGCTGGACAGCTCTGATTGGTCAAGCTGAAGGTCAAAGTTTGTGTCCAGCCTGGAGAACATCCAGCCTAGAGAGTCCTTACAGAGGGGCACTTTGCTCATGTCTAACTCTAAACAGACACAGAGAGGGAGAAAGGAGATTGAAGAAAGACTTTTTGTTATCAGTTTGTGTTACAGTTTATCAGGCTAACACCAACATTAGCAGATTTAACGCAGCTTTTTACTGGCCAATGTGTGTGTGTGTAAGTGTGTGTGTGTGCTTACTCTTTTCTGGCTTCTGGAACTTAAATTTTTTGCTGGGATTGCCACTCTCATGGAGAACTGTGATCCAGTCTCTCAATCTGCTGACCACTTCAGTCATCTCAGTAGTACCGCACTCTACACATACAGTAAAACACACAGAGAACATCAATACATGTGTAAATCAAACAGCCACAATGCATTAGTATGTTTGAACCTCTTTTTTAAACATATCTTCCACAAGCCCTGATTCCTGAAGTTGTGATGTGATTATATGTTCTTTGGTAAAAGCTGTCAGTGTGATTAAAATAAGTTCAATTGTCAAATTCCTGGTAAAGAACCTCACTGTCCATAATCCTTAACAAAGCTTTGCAAGTAAAGTTGCAGTTACCATGGTAACAAGAAATCATTGAGTGCAACAGTGACTGTCCATTCTCAAAAAACACTGCGAATGATGTAATCAAGTCCTGGCACTCTTAAACAATATATATATTTGGTTATATTCAAATATTATTTATATACATATATGAAGATAAATTGTATTTTTTGTCTTAAAGAACAGCTAATGACTGTAAGTCATTGGTTATGTTGCATTGTTTATGGTTTGATCACATATTTACAATGCTTTGTCACTTTGATAAAATACAATTGAGAACTACATTCTGTTAGTTCAAGGTATGATATACTGTACATTCTTATGTTTTATGTCTCAGTTTCCTTATTTCTGTTCTTCCTCTGATATTTTGACTTCCAGCATTTGCCAGAGGCTCAACAAAAATTGACCAAATTAGGCAGCTGAAAGCTTATATAACTCAGTAAACAGGGGATAACACTTTTGATTCTTAAAAAGAGGACTATATTAAAAGATCTGGACTGCTAACACCTAAAGATTGCAGGTTCATGGCTTTGTGAGGCTGATCTAGAAACTGCAGCATGACAACATACTGTAAACCCAACAGCTATTTCACCTTTAGCCCTTGAGGATGAAACTTAAGTCCAGCTAACCTTCAGGGTGGGGAGAACAAGCCCTGCTATTATTGTGGTGTAGCCAGTACATCCCTGCCTGGTGAAACTGTGTGCATGGTGCTCATGTACCCCATCTGTTGAGCATTGTGATAACAGTGCCAAGGTCATGGGTTTGAAACCCAGGGTTTATATGCTGTAAGAAATGTATACACTATTGGTAAGTCACTTTGGAAGTGTTTAACTAAATGTGGATGCTATTAAACTCTAAGATCTTCTGTTATAATGGATAACATCAGCAAAACTGCCTGCTGGTAAGGTTTATATTTATCCAATGTATAAATAATTTCCAATTTTCTTTGTTAACTGCATTTTCTGCACCGCATGACACAATTATTTATTTCAATTTGTTTTGTTTTGATATGTTCATTAGATTTAATAGTCTGTGTATATCATTTGGGGATGGTTTGGGGCATTTGATAAATCTAGTTTTGCTGTAATGAACTAATGGGCGTAACTGATTGAATTTTTGAAGCTAATGCTTCAGACATGTGTTCTGATTGTAGGGTGCAGTACTGAAAGGAAGGGTAGATTTGTGTCTGGATTCATGAGTAGCTGTGCAGGGTTACAGTATATCCGTATGTTAGAGGTGTTGGTGCTTTTTATTGTGTTTTAGGGTTTCTGGTAGTATTTTTTAAAACTTTGAATGAATCCCTGTTATGGCTACATAATCAGGCAACATCTGATCTGTAGAGTATTAAAAATAGTTTTTACATAAAACAAGTTAGACCAATCTCTAGGAAACAAGATCTCTTTAATATCTAAATTGTTTTGATTTGGCATTATTGAGATTAAAAGAATCTGTTTAAGTCTCTTGCTTCCCAGATTTTTCTTCTGAGAAAAAATGTTTTATTTTATACTCAGTTATATTTTATACTTCAGTGTCTCACACAGTCTGCATACTGAAGTCAATAATTCTACGTTTTTTTTTATCATTGTTTTCTAAATTCTAAATAATGAACACATTTTTAATTGTATTTATATAAGCTTGTATAATACATTAGCTTTCTGGACACACTGGACAATGGACACACACTGATCAATACCCTTATATGGTGAATTAGACACACATTACATGGCAATATTGTCAATAAAATGTATAACGTGAATGTATGGATTTGGTTCTTGTGTAAAATGAATAGTTTATTAAATCACTTAATGGAATTACTGTGTCTCTAGCCCACAGTGCAAGGATCTGTCAAACGGAAAATCCATTAATTCCTCAATCAATCAAATAATTACTGCTACTACTCATGCTGGACATGAAGGTGACTCCACGCTGATCAATACAAGAAAACAACATTGATCTTTAAACCACACATACTGACCCTCAGCTAATCCACTATAACAAGTGAACTGCTTAACAAAACATTTGTGTGTGTGTGTGTTCCTAGTATTCACTACGTTATGGAGACAAAATGTCCCCACAAGTATTGCAATACCAATAAATTTTGACCTTGTGGGGACATTTTTTGGGTCCACAGAAGGAAACAAGCTTATAAGTCACACAGTCAACTTCATAGATCATCGGTCCACATGATCTTTTTTGAAAATCTAAAATAGCTATAGAATGTCCCTATAAAACATGAAAACCCAACATAAGGTTTGTATGTGTTATTTTTGTCTTGCTGAAATGTTGCAACTAAAACAAAACTCAACTATTTCTTACCCCTACTGAAATCTGATTTATCAAATGATGTGTTTATGCCCTGCCAACAGACAGACCTTTAAACAAATCCACTGTGACTTCGGCTAAATGATCTTAAGTTTAGTTTGTGTAGCTTTGAGCGAGGAGCTGTCATTTAAACCTTTTGATGACAAAGGCGACTGAATCTCTTTTGTAGCCTGAAGCATAACAGCTAAAGTCAGGACTTATGTTCATTGGGATAATGATGAAAACAAACATTACTGAGCTGTCTCTCTCACACACACGTACTCTGACACAAACAATCTGGAACAGCAAACATTTAATAGGTTCCTATGGGACACAATAGGTCTAAGAAGACTCTACCCAATGTAAGACCAGTTTAGTGATGTCTAGTAAAGATGTATTGAAGTCTCTTTGCAAACCCGTTGCAGCTGAAAGCAAGCCAAGTGCCCTCCCTAGTGAGCACACATCTCACCTTACTGCTAGAGAGATGAAAGCCGAAGATAAAGATTTAAAATAAAGGATCATTGGCTAGCTCTTAAATACAGATTTTCATCACTTATTTATGCACAATCAAGAGAAAGGTACTTCTAATGACTTAAAAATACCATAATGGCATCCTGCTTATAGTCCAAACTGTTTCTGCAGTATGTATATTGTGTGTAATATGCATATTTTAAATGTATAGTATACCTAGATGCCCTACTACACTTACCAAAACATGCAGATCACAACATATACTGTAGCAGAATATTGTATCCCACAATGCATTGTGCTTAACTTAACCTTCCATTTTGAGTGTAAAATAAATGAAATTACTAATGAAGTAATATTAGCTATAATTTATAACATCTTGACATCTTCTTGAGATAATCAGACTGCTAATAGTTAAGACACAAAGTTTGAATAAAAAATACAAAACAGCCATTTTTTCCCAATGTAGTAATGGGATTTCATAATGTAATGAGACCATAATAATATAGCGCCCATTCATTTGTGACATTTATCATTGCACAATGCATATAGTTCACAGTCCATTAAACATAGTATGCAACATATAGTGTGTAGTGCACAATATGCAGTAAGATAGTATTTCTTTGCTAACAATGCCAGTACATACTTACACTGTCTGTGTGCAAGACCTTATGAGACTAATAGAAATGAATTGCATCAGTGGAGTGTGTGTACAGTACCTCTCTTTTCCACGGGACTCCCTGAAGGACAGGGACACTGTCCTGTACACTTCACAGAAATCTGCTTCCCAGAGATGCAGGCTTGATATTCTAGTTTACACTACAACACACACACAAAGCAGAGATTAGATAACTACATTGTTGATGAAGGATTAATCTCTCAGTTGAATACCTCTGTGACACGGCTTTATGAAAAGCAATTCAAACAGTATTCATATACAGACTCTCACACACACAGTAGTGGTTTGTGTGTGTGTGTGTGCACAGGATTGGCTATACCTTCAAGGGGCAATTTTTTTGACCATGTCCAAAGGACATTTAAAATTGTCCTCACTATTACAACTTCTCATCAATTTATTTAAATTAAAACAATTCAGTTGCTTTAAAGGAATAGTTCACAGAAATAATTTACTTACCCTCAAGCCATACTAGGTGTATATGACTTTCTTCTTTCAGCCAAACAAAACCAGAATATATTAATATATTAATAATATCCTGCCTCTTCACAGCTTTGTAATTGCATTGAATACTGAAACACGCATATGACAGCTAATCATAAGACACGCAAGAACCAATAAGTTATCCAAGTTATCAACATGCTGCCGTATTTGAATTTAGTTCTGTGATCAGTTTGTTTCCATGGAAATGTGACATATCGATTGCTTAATAAGATCAAAACATTAATCATTTTCTCCAACAAATGTACATTGATTAACCATCTGGCGTCATATGAATTACTTTTATGATGAATGGATGTGCTTTTTGGAGCTTGAAAAACTATTGCTATTGCTCTATTAAATGCCATTACAAAGCTGGGAAGAGCCAAGATATTATGTAATATAACTCTGATTGTGTTCAGCTAAAAGAAGGAAGTCATATACACTTTGAATGGTTTGAGGGTGAGTAAATTATGAGATAATTTTCATTTTTCAATAAACTGTTTCTTTTTTTTAACAATGCAGTCATGCATTCATGGGAATTAATCCCATGACCTTGGCGTTGCGAGCACCATGCTCTGATAGTTGAGCTATAGGAGATCCACTACAAGAGGTGATGTAATTTATCATGTAAATACATAATCTCACAAATATAGTGTCTATGTGTGACAGTGCGTTACCTTGGTGGAATAAGTGTGTCCATCCGTTCCACAAACAGGTGAAGGATGCACAACTGGACACCTCTTGCATTTTAGCAGGGGCGAGTTCAAATTCATGCCCTTAAAACTGCACACAAAAGATTGCTCATGTAAAACAACCAATAAAGTTCACAAACGTTGAGCTGTTGTAACACGGACTGTATTTGTTCCTTCTTTAAAACACAAACTGTTTATCAGTCTGCATCTGTTTCTCCCGAGTTCACTGCTAGTTTATATCCATCTTTGCATGTCTTTCATTTGTTCATAAAGAACATTTGTGTTACAGTATGTTAACTCCCCCAGTACTCTTCCTGATTAGTTTCATAACAATCAGTGTTGACAACTGTAGCTTTGCAAAATCCAGGTCAGTGTGTGCCTTATTTGCACCTCGGTCGCAAATACACAAGCCCACACAAACACGCACAGACACACACACATTTATACAAACTAATTCCCAGAATTTGGCAGGCAATGTTTCCCAGTTCGTTCCAGCATATGTTGACTGGGTATGAACATAAAACAACCCTTGTTACTGCTCAAAAGCTTTTGTCATTAACATCAAACGTAAGCATGCAAATGTACCATGTAACACAATTTACAGAAACATCCAAAAAATCTATTGAAATGTCCATAACCGCTCAAAATAACTTATTTATATGCTTTGTAACAAAAATGTCCCATCTGCCCCTCTGATTGAAAATGCTGTGACAGAAATCCCATATCTAAATGTGGTCCATTTGCTAACTCACTTTAAAGATTTTTCACTTTGCTTGTAGCTAATTGGTTGATTATCTGCTTGTGATCTGTGTTTGAGAACATAACTTGCCCCAGAGCAGGTTAGCAGTGTAGCATGTGTTACCATAGCAACAAACCCTATAAAAAACCATCCACAATGCCACAGATACTTCAGAGTTTGCTAACACTATGTTTCAACTTATCTACACAGCCACTTACTGTTTTTTGGTATAGGCCACTAAATCTCTATTCCAGAACAGGCCAGTATTTTGGTTTTAACAATTCTTTTGTAAAATGCTCAAGAAAATTGTCCTGCTGAGAGGCTTATAATCTTTAACAGAGGTGTGGCTTTCTTCCCTTCTAAATTGTGTAGGTGATCTCAATTTCAAGGTACTATTTGAGGACAGACTCAGATTACCCAACGTTGCCAATATTTTATTTAATTTTCAGTGATGAGAAGTAGTAAGAGTCCGGTAAGAGTCAGACTGGGTGAGGGAAGTTTTACCTCATCCTGCGTTGACTGATACAGGTGGCTGTTTGGTAATCTTCTGCCACGCACACTTTGTGGCGACCACATTTTATCTTGAGGCATGGATCTTTGGCAGGGTCCAGAGCTGAAACACACATTTGCAGTACATTTATTCATTTAGCAGATGCTATTATCCAAAGAAAAAAGCAGTGTGTCTGTAAGTGTGTGTGTGTATTTAAATATATATGTATATTACTTTTGTACTATAAAGTACTTTTCTCCAATTTAAAACGTCTTATTTACTATCCACCAACATTCCAAGTATAACAAGATTTTACATGCAAAGTGATTATTTAAATTTTCTGTTCAGCTCAAGCACGCAACCTTTCAGTGTAAGTTGCGTCTTACTAACACAACCATACTGTTCTCCTGTCACAAATAATGTTGTGCTACTTCCTCTTCTAGTTCGTAATTTAACTAAATGTTGTCTAGCAAGTGTCTTCTTTGAAAAGACTATATATTTAAAAGACACTATACAACTAAACCTGCAGATCAGAGCCGTGGCCTTGTGGTCAGTGCTGTGACGTATTGCTCTGGTGTTATGGGCAACCGGTCTCAAGGTATTTTCTGTTTCCCTCAATCCTCACATGTCACTTCCTGTCTCTTCTACACTGTCCTGTCTAAAGCTCATTTTTTAATTCCAATGAAGGCACAAAATGCAGCCCAAAAATAAAGGAATTGTTTTTTATGTAACTACATACCTCAGGTGTACAGTTTAAAGCTGCAATCTGTAACTTTTGCCTCTGTACCACTCTGTGTGTTTGAAACATGCAGTGTACTTGTTATTATTCTTATTCTTATTATTCTTATCGTGGATGTCGAGTTTAAACGTACTGCTGTAAAAACAAGCACCATCGACAGTAACAGGACATGCGATATAGCACCCGGGTGGATTTCCTTTTGTTTACAGATACAGACAGTTCTTGGACCCGACAGCTCAAATTTTAATTCATTATTAGAAGCTTACCTTTGTGAACTGTGGTAAAGTAAGAAGATTGTGTTGAACACTGATCATGTATTTGCTCAATAACTGATTTTTCGGATTTCAAGGACAATTTTGGACCTAATAGTCAACAAAACCTGACCAATATTCAGAGCAAAACCTTCTTTTGGGGACAAACCTTATTTTTTTGTAAAAACTCTATACAAATATAGTAAATAAAGTTTATTTACATTATGTAGTAAAACTGTGTGTGTGTGTGTGCGTGTGTGTGTGTGTGTGTAAATAACGATTCTATTTCTGTTGAAACATAATGATACAAAAGCTAATGCTCTGTGACGAAAGAAAAAAATGTTCTAACAGTTCTAAAGTCATTAACTCTATTTATGGTTTTAAGAGGCGAACACACAAACATTCTCGGAGGAAGATACACAAAATCTCACATACATACTTATCCTTTACCTTACCCTTCCCAAAGCCCTTACACACACAACCACACTTCTAACGCTCTCTGACCTCAGATGTTAAGAGCCTTAGTCAAATCCCACACAGGCTTTAGGGCTTATCCAATCCCAATCTCCTCATCGCCCTTTGAGTCTATTGTTCCCGGGTGTGTGCCATTGATTTGCACATCATCATATTTGAGTGTGATCTGTTTTTTTCTTTAATTGCTCTGCTTGCTCTTTTCAACTCTCTCAATGCGCTATCAATAGTCATTTGCATAAATATCAAACCCCTTATGAATATTCAAGAAATTTCTAATGACTTTCAAATATGCATGATCTCGTAACATTTACTGCACACTGGGAGCTTGATGTGAAAGAGACTCTTAAAAAGCAGTTTTCTCATTTTCTCAGATGGATGTAGCGCGATGATACGGGTATTAGACCACAGCATGTGACAGTGAATTAGCACAACAGCTGAGTTCTCGTTTATGCCTGATTAACATCCACTCAACACTGATAACCCGCAAGACGCTGCGGCTCAAATGACCAAAGATCCAGATCTTTTCATTTCAAACGACTTCATTAAAATTAAGAATGAACTTACATTCTCATCATTCGTAATCTATTCATTCAAGAAGATTCATTTTCTCATTTAATCCCATGTCACTAAAGTTGCTACTGCTGAGATTTCCTGGCTGATTAGGTTTTTACTGCACATGAATGTGTTTTGTATTCTTTTACTAGATTGTATTCTTTGTATGTTTTTGAATGTTTGATTCTGATTGGTTGAGAGATCTTTTTTAACCTGCCCCAAATTCACACCATTGGTTGGCTAATGTTGCTGTTGCGCTGGTTGGGATGATCAAACATGGACTTTTATTGATGTTCAATGTTTTGCATATTAAGTTGAGATAAAAGTAGCTATTTTAACATTCATTAGCTTAAAATGAAAGTAAATCCTACCTTGATCAAATGGCTTTCCTGGGCTCCATGTCCCTGGTTCCTAACACAGAAGAAAGTTGATAAAACAGTTAAAAATCGTTGGGTAATCAGCATGCATTCAATCTTTCTTAAGATATGTATGCTAAACAGTTCCATATTATTTTAGCTCTACATATTGATAATTAAAGCAACAGGTCTTTGCTCCTGACACCATGTACTGTAAGTACGTTTTACAGTATATTGCCTGCCGTGATGACTGTAACCCAATTGTATTTCATGTTTTGCCTAGGCCAAAACATGGTTTTATACTCAACGTCATAATCAAAGCCTGTAGTTAAACTCAGTGCAAGCAATACTATTATTATTATAACGTCACATAGCTACAATGGCATTAAATAAACATTACGTTAACCTGGAAGAGTTTCCCTGAAAACAAATATACAATTAGCAAGAAAGCAAAGGGGCGGTTATACAAACCTCAACCTCCTGGTTGTAGAGAAAGCATTGAGGAGAAAACAAATAAACAATAAACATTAGACAGAACAGTAAACACGCACTAAATGAAATCAAACACAAAATGGAGAGTACAATATATATGCAATACACACAGAAATTAAGAAAATACATATGTATTGCTTGGCATTGTGCTGGTTTATGCTGGAGTGTTTATTTGCCATCAGATTCAGTAATTGGTCTGCCCTTGTCTTTATGCCTAATTAATTCAGATGGGTTATATGTCAGTTCCTTTGAAAGGTCCACCAAAGACCATCAGCACCATATGGTGACACACTCACATACACAAATACACAGACAGGTATGAATACGACATGGCAACTGTCAAACCCTCTTGCTAATACAAATTTCCCAGTCTCTCTCTTTCTCTCTCTCTCTCTGTGGATATGTGTGGCATGCATGCAAATGCGTCTTGTGACAACAGCACCACATGAAACCAATTACAGTCTTTCCGTTGGTCATTCACAATTTTCAGTTGCATAAGGATCTTTATCTCTCTCAGCCTTGCTGTGTGCAAACTTTGTCATTGTTCTTGTTTCCTCCTGTGTTGTGCTTCAGTTTCAGCATGTAAACACACCTGAGCTATACTTGGATCTCTCGTGACTTTCTGCACTTTGCATACAGCAGAAATCAACAGAGTTGCTACGTGAAACTGTTTTTGAATTATTATTATTAATTTATAATAATAATTATTAACCAATAAATGTTTTTTTTAACCACAGACCTTGATGCAGATTACAGTTTGAAATGTTCAACAAAAAAATGCAGGACTTTTAAAAATTATTTTCGTTTTGTTTTTACACAATAATAACTAAATAAATAGATTATAACATGATATATTATTATTATAACACGCTGATAAGTCCTTAAATCCTTGTTTGTGGCTATGTACAACTGTTAAGCTTAAAATGCTATACATTTTTCACTTGGGGATAAAAGAGTTTGTTAAAAAGGTGTGTAATTTATGTACACAATATATTGCATAACATACATGTACATAAATGACTTGCTTTAAAGTTTATTAAAAGTGTTACACTGTTGTTGCTTGGTGTGACGTGTTGGGTGCAATTAAGAGCCAATAATATAGAACCAATAACTAACTATATAGATAAGTGTAAATAGCAGTTAAAAATAAATCGGTTTGTAACTTTAAGTCAAGTGGATCATCTGTCTATGTGTTATATTGTTATGGTATTTGAAGACAATGAATTGTTTATTTCCTGCTTGTGTGTCCCAGAATCCCAAACTGTAGAGAATTACAGGCCTAGGGCTCAAAATACATCTTTCTTTCTTTCTTTCTTTTTATCTAAAAGCTCGATTGAGAATTAGGACCACAGTAAGGAACAGTGTAGATTTTCTTACAAGCAGCTTTTTTATGTACCACAAATACACACACACTTTTACTAGGTAATGTGACACTTACTGGCACACCAGGAAGAAGTAACTCTTTATTTTAAAAGGCCCTTCTTAGATAAAAAAACAAACAAACAATGGAAAACAAGTACACAACCTCAGAAGGAAACATATACAGCAACATACAGTATATGTAGCAAACCTTTTTCAATTTTGCTCAACCTTTTTGGTAATAATCATTACATTTTACATAAGAGCTTTCTGGTGAATGTGTGTGTGTGTGTAGGCTGTGTGTGTGTGTGTGTAGGCTGTGTGTGTGTGTGTGTAGGCTGTGTGTGTGTAGGCTGTGTGTGTGTAGGCTGTCTGTTCCATTAAGGCATCAGATTTTTCTATAGCTCTTATGTTGAGAGTATTCTGTCTTTCACCATTGTCTGCTGGCTCAAATCTTCACAACCGAGAACAGAAACCGCCTCCAAACCGTTGTAAACATCTGCTCTAAAATCGCTGGAGTGGGCCTATTAAGTCTAGACTCACACTATGAACAGCAGACCAGCTCAGGGCATTATGAGAGCAATCAAAGAAGATAGCAGTGCCATCACCAGAGCTTGGTGCATAATTCTCCTCCTGTGCACTTTTTAGCTTTCCGTACTTACCCTGTTGAGATGTACAGACATATACAGCTATATTTACAGTAATTGTTTGTACAGTATATTTATATATAATTTAATTTATGCTACATTGTATTGTATTGTACATTGTTCCATAATTGCGTTTAAGATAAATAACATAAACATTTCACATATTGTATATTCTAAGATTGAATCCATTTTACATACCTAGAATTTTCTCCTTTTGCTTATTCTGTGTTTTGTTCACTACTCAAAAATGTTTAATTTACTGTGAGAACATTTTGCCATTGTTTTGTCTTTCTAAGATAAAATTCTCATTTACTCAACAGTTCCCATGCTTCCGACACACACACACACACACACACACACACACACACACACACATACACACACACACACACACACACACACACACACACACACACAGATTAGCACAGTCTGTGAACTATAAATCATGATTATTTCCATTGTAATTATGTTAGGGGCATTTCTTAGCATACAGAGAGATTTCCCTGGGTGTTATTGGAAGGCTTTCAAGCATATGCTGAATAAATAACCAATAAAGAAACAAAGAGCAGCACTAATCTGTATTATACGTACTAGTATTAGTATTTAGTACTAAAACTAAAAATACAATGACTGTGGACAGTGTTTACAGAAAAATGTAGTTCTTATCACCACACAATCTGAGCATACCGAGAAGCAGGATGGTGTGTGTGAGTTTGAGGGCGGCCAGCATGGCAGCAAGGCGGCTGTTCTCTCATGCGGAAAGTGCCGGAAGCGTCTTACCCTTCTGACATCATTCATTCTTTATGACTCTCTCTCTCTCTCTCTTTCTTTCTCTCTCTCTCTCTGTCCATTCTTCACACACATATGAATTCACACGCACCACAAACAGACACACAAAGAGAGCAAAATCTACATACAATCAAACCACAATCAGCCCATGGCACTAACTGTGTCCTAACCAGGCGTAATGCAATAAAGTGACAAGCGATTAAGTCTATCTCTTCTGTGTAAAGAACTCGCAACTGGAACAAAGTGACCTGAAGTCATTCATTTTTAATAAGAGTTGGCGATTTCCGGGGACAGGAGTGACGACAACCATTTGCAGTGCAGACGAAGTAAAGCAGAGGTCAACTTTATGCAAATCATAAGTGATGCAATACAGCTTCCACCAATGGGAGTGCAGATGACAATCTACCATCTGATATAGTTAATTATAACCGTTATAAGAATGGCTTCTAGTAAACAACAGGACAGAGTCTTACTGGCTTTCCATCGCTGTTTGTTTATGGCCCTAAAATCTGAGTTTTTGTCCTAAACCGTCGTGGTCATGATGATTTTCTCTGTTGCTTGGTTTCTAGTTTAATGGCAATTCACTGTTTAGCCCCACCCACCATGAAATTTCATTGGTCTCTCAGATCTTACTCTACATAGCTGTACACTGAACATCAAATGTTCTGACTGTGATCACAGTGTACACAAATTGCTTGTTGCATTGCGTCTGAAAACAGATGACGTAAAGCGAACACAACTATGTTTATATTACAAATACCAACAGGAGGATAAAAACACAAATGAGATCTCTTTCATATCTCACGATTAGACAGCAGGAGAGCAAATAAAGACGTCTGCTTAAGTCTCTGGCTTTTCTGCGGATTCTCCTGAGAAAAGAGACTTAGCAATTTCACATGTAGGTTTCAGAAGACATTTTAACTGTCACCCACTGTGCTCAGATTCGACAAGATACCAATCAGCAATTAAAAGATTTCAGTATGAGGTCAAACATTTCTCATTAAAATTATTCAGGACCAATTTAACTGTGCTATGCTATCCACGTTCATTTTATTGCTCTTTACTCTTTACTCTGTCAACAACTGCCTCATTTATGTCTGTTTCAAAGGTTTAAAAGAAACATCTGAGGCAAAGTTGATACCTAAATGAAACATAAATGAGACATTAATAAGCCTTATGGGTTATAAAAGCGCAACCACTTAGCAATGATATTTTCCTGTGGGTAACAGCAGCTGCTGTGTCAAATTATGTTAGATTATATGTATTAACAACATTAAGTCACAAGTCTGCATGTGTTTGTGTCTATGTAGATCATCCCAAGGGCTATTTTCATAAACAAGGCAAAGTTTCTCTCTCTCCATTAGCTCAAGGCCCAGAGCAGCCTGCCAACCTCCATTCCATTAAGAGGACAAAGAAAAGAGGGAGAATGAGGGAACAAAGCAATAGACATGGAGCCAAAGATATAAAATCGAAAAAGGGAAAGAAAGACAGGGAGGGGGACAGAGTCAACACAAGGCAGTTGGTATCTTTACTTCTTTAACAAAATCCTTCATATATATTGTGTGTATACAGTAGCCACAGTGATACTTCCCAATGAATTACACAGATCATGATTAATAATATGCAAATATCCAAAATACTAGATACAGTTATTTGACAATCTGTATATTTTTTATTCTTAGCGGTATTTTACTATAATTTCACATTAATATTGGTAATATATTTGTGGGTAGGTATTGAATACCAAGAGGGCATTTTTATTGTGTTATTCAAAGGGTATTAATAATCCTGCACAAATACACAAATATATGTACAATGCAGGTGCAAAAAACATTCCTGGAGCCAGGGGCAATTCTTTCAGCATAACACTGAACTAAGCAATAAATGTTCTTTTCCATGACCATCTATGAGTTTTTGTCTTAACCATTTGTAACTATGATAAGTGATGAGTAACAGGACATTTTGTCTGTCACTTGTTGTCTATTTCTTTAGTGTTAGGGTTGTGTTGTCCCGTCCATTGTGTAATCTCATTGGTCTAAAATCCCATTCCACACTGCTGTCTATTAAACACCAAAAATCTTTTGATTGGCTCTGACTGAGTAGTGTCATGCAGCCATTTGGCATTATAGACAGTATAGACAGGAAAATTGCTCGTCCTGAAAACATTTCACGTCACGCCTGGGTAGGATTCAGCGTTAAGGGGGGCAGCCCCTTACCCAAATGACATGTGGCTCAGAGAAATAAGTCTTGCTGTAAGTGTGAGAGGTCGCAAGTTCACATCTCGGTTGACTGGCGTTTTTTAATAAACCAATTAAAGTAGCATCTGTTTGACAGCAGGTGTTTTTCTAACTTCTGGTTTTTTGGTGGACAGAATCGGTGGGTATTTTGTTGCACTCTTGTGGGATCCAGTCAGTCCCTGCTGTCACCGTGGTGACTCCACTTTCCAAATCTGACAGACAGCCTCTCATTTTATACCAAAGTAAACACATGATGGGTGAGCAGCCTGGTCTCTCTGTAAGAATTAACTGGCAGAGTCTCCTGAAGTTATGGACTAATGCAGAAATTCTCCACACTTTCTTCTCATCTCCTCTGGTGGCATTAGCCTGAAGTTGATAGAGCGTTAAAACGTCACCACAGAACGACTAACAGAGAAGTCAAGAGTGTGAGTTTGTGTGTGTGTGAAAGAGAGACGGAAGATGTTTGACGAGCGGGGCGATCACCGATGGCCATTTTCAGCCTGTCAATCTCACAAAGCCTCACACATACACACACTTCACCAATCAAAAGCTTGACGGCACCAGCCTACATGTAGCATACACACGCTGTCTCAGTGCTTAGATGTGATTGGAGGTCTGTGATTTTAGGGCTTTTCAGTAATTGCTTTGCTGTGAGGGCCAGTTGATTAGAAAAAAATCCCATCAAGCCACGTTTGCTGAACAGCTACAGTAATCTGCATAAAGCACTTTCTCTTCGCTGATGGCCTGAAGTGTCACATGGAAAGTCTAACTAATCTTTGATGTGACTGAGAGCAAAAGAGTGTGTGCGTTTGTGTGTGTGTGGCCTGGATGCTTTCTATAATCAAGATACATGTGTATTGAATTTCACTTGTGTTATTGATTCTATATGCTTAAAAGTATTTTAGTTTTAACAGGCATATAACTAAGCAGCATTTAAAGTGAATATTTGACTGAAATAAAAGTATGTTTTTGTGTGGGAGAATAAGAAATAGAAACTCTTCATCTGGCCCAAGTAATCAGGTAGTGAAACATAACGTCTAATTGGCCACTGCCTGCGTAAAAGACCTGTGCCACCCATGTAACTGACTTAACTACATCCCTTACATAAACAACATGACCACAAATAGACACACGGGGAAATTGATGTCATCTGATCCAGATGATATCACTGACCGCCAATTAACATCATCATCCTTATAAAGGACCTTGTTATGTAACTCAGGCACTTTTTAATTGGTTTATTTAGAGACTGTTGCAACTACTTACAATTCAAGGATAAACCTGTGTTACACGTTTATTCATATATATCAGATCATTGGGGTTGACATCCAAAATACACAGTTTGGTTATCAAAGGCTGCTTAGACCAATGCCATGGCTAAGGTCAAAGATAATACTTTATGTCACCAAGTGAAGAAATCAATGTTTTGCGTCGTTTCTAAGGCACACAAATTTCTGATCTACTATGCATCCGCCATGCCAAGTGCTCTAAGTGATAGTGACAAAACCTAATATAGCTCAGACCTTCGTCTTAGTGTTGCATTAGTGCGTTGATCTTTAAAATACAGAAGCTCTCCGCCACTTAACGGCGCACAAATGACGCACTCAGTCTAATTGATTACCGGTCGTCTTCCGTTATACTCAGAAGTAATACAAAACGGAGTGCTAAGTACGGATTTACAGAGTGCGTAACTGAGGCTTTACACAGGCCAGATTGAACCGTATTGACAATATATGCTTCTTCACAATTACACATTTATGCTTGCGTGACATTAGCAGAAAACATTTTTAAACAACCTGTACGGAGCCAAATCTACGGAATTATTGGCTGCGTCTCAAAACCAAGTGAGCTGCCTACCTAGACAGCATCGATTCGAAAGCGCACATGATGCCCAAAATGCTCTCTAGGTAGACTTCGTCTAAGATTTTTAAGGAAATTAGCAGTTATTACAAAGAATAGGAGCTGATGCCAAGTCACTCACGTCTCTGAATTTGTCCCATCTGCCGGTCAACCATTTGTCGTCCAAAAAATTGCCGTTCTCGTTGCGGGCAGAAGCTCCGGCGATCAGCAGCGCGCACACACCGACCAGCACAAGCATCTGCATCGAGAGAGAGAAATCAACGCTTACACACACTATATACTGCTTAACACACCGACAGAAACATGTAGGATAGCTGTTATAATGATCCGTTATGCGTCACCTTCAAGAAGAGGATATACGCGCTGTCATTGACTGTAGATCTCCGTGCTTAGACTGAACTGATCTTCACTAACCTCTCTCTCTCTGTCTCTCTCTCTCTCTCTCTGACTCTCTCTCTCTCTGACTCTCGCTCTCTCACTTTAAGCGTATGCTCGTGAAGGCGGACGTGGGCACGCGTTCTTCCCATTTCCTGAACACTGTTTCATATTGGGTATCCAGTTCTGTTGTTTCTACACGGGGATTATACGACAGAGAATATTGTTTAAAAAAAAAAAACAATATCGTAGGGCCTGTTTAACTTTGAACGCATTGTTCTTTTTCCTGTGTGCGTGTGGGATGTTTATTTAATTCATAAACAAGGATGTAGAATGGGTTGGAATATTCTTTACAGAACATAGTTGTCGCTTGAAGTTTTACTTCATTGTAAATTTCTAAGGGTAATTTCTTGTTGAAGATGAGTTCCTGTACATGCAGTTCATTAAACGTTTTTCTCACATGCAGTTCATTAAACGCCTTTTGTTATGAAAAGTCTTTTTGTTGTTAAAAATCTTATTTACACTTAATAACCTATTATTAGCCTTTAAACACCATAAAAGTAGCATGCAAAAATATCAAGCATAGTTTTGGCCTACATATATTGTAATTCAAAAAGTGAAACACTGAAAACAAGACAATTGAAATATTGTGACAACTTGAGACAACCTACAAATGAGACAACCTGCCTTATGTGACATCTTTAAAATAGTTTAACCTTTCAGTTTTGAGTTCCTTTCAGTTCCTATATGTATCCCGGTGTGGTTTCATTGTGTTCACTTGTTTACACTATTTAGCTATCATATTTATTATCATAAATATGATTATAATTTAATTTTAGGGTTAAGGACATGTGTCACATAAAACTGTGATTGGGCACTTCATGTCTGTTATATGGCTTCTCACATTCTAATTGAATGTTGGATGTTTAGACAGAGAGGCACCTTGCATAAAAGTTGCAGTGTTATAAATCACATTTTCTTTTTGATTTTCCATACCCGGTAATCTTTAATGGTAAGTGCATTACTGTAAATGTGATTTTCATTGTTTTAAATAAACATAAACATAATTACTGACAGAAATAACAAACACAAATAAACATAATTACTGACTGTGGTAATTAACAGCATACCATAAAGGTGTCAACAGAAGTTGTTTCATACACAAAGTTCATACACATTATTTGCAAAATTGTGCCAGTTTCCTGGTCTGATTCAGTACTGATTCCTTGCCTGAATTGCCATTTCAGGTCTTTTGCCTCATGATTTTATAGTTCTCTGATCACAATTGTATGTTTTAGGGTATATTTAAATTATTGATCAGATCAGATTGAGTATGCAAATACTGTATATGTATGAAAATAATAAAACAGAGTACACTTCTGTGACAATGTGTGCCTACAGTAAAATGTTGCTGCTCTTGATGTGGTTCGTAAAAACTAAAAACAGGAAGCAGCTAAAATGGCTTTGATGATTGAGCTACAAGTCAACAGCTGTTTTGTACTGCATTTTCTTTGTCTTCAGCATTAAAGTTTCAAAACCAGAGTTAAATTGGATTTGAGCGGTATTTTATAGACTGGCGTCCAGTTAAACTCTAAAACAAACCTCTTTATACTGAACCAGTATTAAACCTGCATTCCATATCAACCAATATTTCTGACCTTATACCCATCATGTGAAAACATGTTGTTAATCTAATGAACATTAATTGATCATTGAAAAAGGTTTATTAATTAAACGCAGGGTAGACGATTTTGTCCGAACACATTTTTTGTTATGCTGGTTGAAAGTCTCTTCACATCCTAATAGCAATCACTAAGTAAAGTGGTTTAAAAATATTTATATAAATATGTATTTTCTGTGGAAGGGGCAGTACCTTAAAGTGTTTGTCTTATTATTGCATTCGTTCTGATTGTAATGATAGGACGTCCTACTTGCCAGTCAAACTATGTATGCGTTCTTTTGTTGAAGGGGGCGTGGCTTTGGAAAACGTTCTAAAAGGAGAGTGGGATCTTATGTTTTAAAGCTAGGCTGCTGTTGTTAGACTATGCGAAATTGCTTACAACATCTTTAAAGACATGTTTCTATGTGTGATGTATACTTACTTATTCTTTTCAACAGTATTGTCAGAACCTGAGGTGAGTTTATTGGGCTGGTAAAATGAATAAGTGATGGTAGAATAAGAAAGGGTTGCAGAATGTAACAATTAGAGGAGTTTGGGGCACATCTAACTAAGACCAATAAAATATTTAAAGAAGAACAAGTGGTCTAAGTGCTTGTGAGTCACCTGAATAGATGAGGGAGGATGGCGAGGGAATAAGCTTGTAATGTGTGACCGAATTGCTGGCCTTACATTAGACAAGTGTATAAATCCAAAGTCTAGCGCCCTCTGCTGTCTGAGAGAGAGAAGGCAAAAATAATGATAATGGATTAGCATTTTTTGTTGGTGACAAAGGTAAAGGGTAAAACAGTAGGACAGGAAAGACTAGGATAACATTTGTGTGCCAACATACTGTACTTGCAAAAGGCATTGCAAATGTTGGTTAAACTGACTTTCCTTTAATTTTCTTCCATACACATGCAAACGTGGGAGACGAGAAATAACTTACACTTATTCCCCTGTGTACGAAAGTTGTGTGGTGTGGTGAACTCTGACATGTAAATTCATACAGCGCAGGCAAAAAAAAACATATGTTGCATGGTTTTCGAGGTCACAAATACAGATGGTGTATCTTATCATTGAAACATTATTTGTAAGATTATTTTAAGTATTTTACTTATTACCATACTTATTTTAGTTTAAGTATGGCCTCTGAAACATTTTATTGCAACATTGTTTTTAAACAAAAGCCTTGCTGTGAGATGTCATGAAAAACACAGGAAAAAAGACAAATGTTCTGGTCATGGGGTTCTTTGTATTATTTAAAACATGGTTAAAAATGCAGTATGGGCCACTAAAGAGCGATTTCTTTCTACCCACACACACACGTTTGTTTCACTATTAGTGAGGACATCTCATAGACTTTCATTTCTGGATTTTCTGATACACGCCTATTAAAATGAATTCATTTATAGATAAACATGATCTGACTGATTTTTAAGTTTGTTACTATTAAGGACCACCTAAAGTGTCCATACAAGTCAGTTTCTGACGATTCACCGTATGTGTTAAACAATCTTCAAAAATCTTGCCCTTAGAAGTAGCCAAACCAGTGCACACACAAATACACACAATGCCTCTACTTTCACTCTCACTAATGTGTGTGTGTGCTGACAGATGGGAAATGTTCTCAGTTTCTTTGAGAACAGCTTTTAGAGGAAGTGACTGATTTCATATCCAGTTCCTTGCAGTATTCGACCTCCTTCACCTGACTCACAACATGTACACATTTTATTCTCTGCCTTTCTAAACACTTGGGTAAATGTATGAATACCTGTGTTACCATGAAACGAGAAGTGAGAATGTGAACAGATGGCGCAGCAGATTAATTGAAAGAAGTCTGTGAAAATAGACACACAGAAGTTGTCTTTGTAGTGCCTGCAGTAGTTTGCAGTTTGTGGAGCATATTGTTGTTAGGGTGAGCAGATTTTTGAAGTGTCAGATCGGGTCATGTCAGTGGGGGGGTGACGGGGGGGTTTCTCCATGCCTGCCCACTTACTTTGGAATATTAAGTAGGAATATCAGCTCCAAAAATAAGTGCTATTGGTGCATACATATTAGTACCATAGCTTTAGCTTAGTGTCTTTCTCTTCTTTTTTTCTGAGCACCTCCTACTTGTTTTATTTAGTGTGTTTAAATTATGAATAAAAATTACAAATATAACAGTGTTTTTGTAGAATTTAACATTAATGTGTATTTACAGTTTAACATTTTAGTAACATTTTACTCTAAAGTTAGCATTAGTTCTTAGCATTAGTTAACTCAGTTAAACTAGTGTTACTGTAGCTCATGGTAGAGCATGGTGTTTGTGCCACAAAAGATTGTGGGTTTGATGCACAGGGAACACCAATACTTGAATCAAATGTATAGCTTGAATATACTTTGGATAAAAGCATCTTCCAAATGCATAAATATAAACAAACTAGTAATGAACAACAGCAATTGTTAGTCTTAGTATTATTTTAAACATTTGCTAGTACATTAAAAGTTTCATTTGTATTAACTTACATTAACAACTATTAATAAATGCTGTACAAATTACTCACTGTTGGTTCATCTTAATGCATTAACTGTTAATGTTAATTATTAGTTAACTATTAATGTTAACGAGTGGGACTTTATTTTAACACAAATATTCACAGCATTGGAATAATAACATCTATTACACCTAAAATAAAAGTGCTTGTGCTACATTTAAAAAAGTGCAGTGTCTTAAAACAGAACAAATGTACTTTCTCTGCATGTACATCTGTGACATCTGCAATGTCTGATTTACTGTTATGGGTGATGAAAAGGAACATTTACAGTGTCAACAAAACCCCTCAGTAGTGTTGCCACATGTTGCATGTAGAAATGTACTTTGTTATGGCAATTTCTCTGGCTTGGTTTGAAAATGAGCTTGCACTGAAAAAACAGCATGAGAACAGCTGTAAATGCATAAAGTTATTGTTATAGCAACCACTGAAAAACTGCAGAATGATTTGCTAAAAAACATCAAATAAAAATAGAAGCATATTAGCTTGCAATGGCAAAGAAACAGCTTCCCTTCTCTGTACCAAAGACGGTAGCTGGAAGGATTTAAGCAACAGCGTATTAAAGAAATGTCAGGATACCAGAATACACGTTGTAGTATCTCTATTATGTATAAACGTTCCCTAAACAATACACATTAAAGGCAGTTAATACAGTTTAAGCTGTAAAGCTTTACATTGAAGAAGAAAAGCTAAAAGAAAAAGTATCATATTAAGTTTTTGCTTATTCTTTGCTGGCTCGTTTGTCCTAACCTTGGACTTTATTGACACTTTTGAATAAGGTTTGTTGCCACATGCAAATATGTTTCTCAAACAATAGTACTACAATACAACACTACACACATCTATATCCACAATTTTGACATTTTTGGATTCAATCTAAACAAGTATTTGCACATTGTTAGTGAATCTCATTCGCTTGGGCTCCATTGTCATCTTGTGTCTGTAGTATGTTGTGCTTGAGCATTGGATGACATCACTGGTCATGTGATGTTAATTGGCCCACTTTATGTGGAATAAAACATTTCTATAATTTTGGAAGAGGCTTCATGTCAAGAGTGTCCACAATTTTAATATTTCTTAAAAACACTTCTTTATTTTCTAGGTGTAAAACCTTTAATCAGTGGAAAATAATGAGGGCACCTTTACAATAATATAGCAAATAAAGTAATATATTTGATTAATACTGACAATGAATAGAAGTGAATACAAATAAATAATATGATACTGAGTGAGAAAAGACAAAAAGAGAGCAAGCTTTCCCACCAGGCTTACCAGAGAGCAGACAGTAGTGAGGGACTGAGAAGTGCATGATGGGATATCTTAACATTAAGGAATATTTATGCATGACAGGTTTGTCCTTCTACACTTGCTCCAAAAGAGAGTAAGTCAAAAGTAAACGAATAAATCTTTAATTACATCTAGTTTTTAGTGGACATGTGCCATAGGCATGGCTGAGTTTGAAGTAATGATTTCACGCTAAGAATTAGGTGTGTGTGTGTGTGTGTGTGTGTGTGTGTGTGTGTGTGTGTGTGTGTGTGTGTAACAA